>ML103519.1:151428-173998 GCA_003697995.1 Taxidea taxus jeffersonii
CCTGTGGCTTCTCCCCGGGGGGCTCTCGGGTACCTGTGGCTTCTCCCTGGGGGGAATGCCGCAGTCCCTCTCCCTGAACATGGTCTCGCCTCAGCGTTTGGTTCAGAGACCTCGGGAGACGCTGCGCCCTTCTCTCCCGGGTCCTGCCTTCGTGGTCTGGTTAGGCCTCGAGCCGCGGTCGAGCGGGCCAGGCGAAGGCACGTGCAGACACAGCGGACGGTCCGCGGGACCCGCTGCTCCGTCGTCCTTCATGTGCTCGTCCGAGACGTCGCCGTAAAGAGAACAAAGGAGAAAACGCCGTAGTTTGGGTTTCCCCTTCCAACATCCAGGGCGCCTCGGCCTCCGCGGGCCCGTGTCCGCAGAGCTGGGACGAAGCCGGGTGGGGCGTCGGGCCTCCGCGGGGGTCGCGGCGAGCGCGCGAGGTGCGGGCACGCCCGGCGGGGGCTTCGGGGCCTCCGAGCCTTCTGGAGCGTCCGCGCGCCCGGGCCTCGCTCCGCGGGTGGACTCCACCCCCCACACCGAACCCCGGGCGGCTCGCGGACCGAACGTGCTCGCAGGCGGAGCCCCGGGCAGTGAGCGGGTATGAGGCGCCCGCACGCCCCGTGTTAAGTGTATACGAAAACTTCTTTTTGAAGTTCTGGGTGAATTTCAACAATTATCGGTAATCTTACTAGAGATGGAAGTTACCGCACTTCGAGGGTTTTCATCAGCGCCGAAGGAGGCGGCGACCGTGAGGCGAGGGTCAGAGAGTCCAGCTTCCAGGCTCTCCCTCGCGTGGCCGGTTTGCCGGAGGACGGTCCAGCTTAGCCTCCGATGCTCTTGGCTCCGGGGGGCCGCCGCGACCTGGGTTGAGGGGCTCTGCGGGGTGCCCGAACTTCCCGTTGCTTTACGCCACCTTTAGAGTAGTTTTTCCAGCTTCAAAGTGACCTCAAAGTGGATCCCTCTCCCCCGCATGACCGGGGCTCGGGGCCCAGGACGCCGCTTTTCTCTGGTGCTCTGTGGGCCAGGAGCTTTGCTCGGCGGCCTTGTCCTCGGCGGTGTACGGGAGCCCCAGCCGCCGACTGTAGGCATGCAGAGGCCCCTTGGGTTCGCTTTTTACATCTCTTTTACCTTCTAGGATATATTTTTCTTCTTCTTCTTTTTTTTTCCCTGAAGATTTATTTAGTGGGGAGAGAGTGGGAGAGCACGAGTAGGAGGAGTGGAAGAGGGAGAGAGGGGGCGAGAGGGGCAGACTCCCCACTGAGCGTGAACCCTGTTGCAGGGCTCGATCTTAGGACCTTGACGGAGATCATGACCTGAGCCAAAATCAAGAGTTGGAGGTTCAACTGACTGAGCCACCTGGGCACCCCTGCATTTTCTTCTTTTTAAATAAACGCATGTTAAATGTTATTCAGCAGCTTTATGTGTTTATGGCAAAAGGGAATCACCTGTGATGACTTAGATCCTTGTATTCCCTCTGGTTGGTTCTCTACCAGAACAACTAGAGATGATCTTTTAAAAAACGAAAATCTACTGTGTCCTCTGGTTACAACTGTGAAATGACTTCCTGTCGTGCTCTGAATGAAATACCAGTTCCTACGTGAGCCCGGGTGATCTGACCCCGTGTACCTCTAAGTGATCATTAGGCTTATCCTTCCCTTTACTCCACAGTCCCTACACTCCAGTCCAACTGACTTTCCCTGGAAGTTTGGAACATGTCAGGCTCTCCCCCTACCGCCCTACACAGGCCTTTCCCAAATGCTGTCCTTTTTGGCCACAATAATCTTTCCCTTTTCAGTCTGCTTATTTCTGCTTCAGGTTTTGACATGAATGTGCACTTAGACTTTCAACAACCCCCTTATCCAAACAGCACCCCTCCAACCCACGCCAATTTTGTGTTCTTTATTGCTTTAATAGCACTAATTACAACTCTTAAGTAATTTGCGTTGTTTGCCTCCTTGTTTATTTCCTATTTCCCTCTCTTAGGTAATGGCTCCATAAGATCAGGGGATGCATCTTTTATTCAACCAGTGCATAACAGAATGTTTGATGCCTACTGAGCCTTCAAATAAATGTTGAAAGACTAAACCTTTCCATGTATTGAAGTGAAACATTAACACATTTCATGAATTCTGAGATTCCCTGTTAGTATGAATTTCTGTGATGGTGAATAACATTAACCCCATTTAGTATTGCTAGTTGCAGCCATGGACTCTTTGGTTAGTAAATAAAAAGCTAAAAATAGGTTGAGAAGAAAAGAATCAAGATACTGTTTAATTTTTTTTTATAAAGCCTTAAAATAGTATTTTAACAATATTCTTCAGTTTTCAGTATATGGATTTTGCACATCTTCTGTCAGATTTATCCCCGAATAGTTAATAGCATGTCCCATTGTAAATAGCACTTTTAATTCAGTACTCGGTTTTGGGGGGGGGGTATCTATTATGTAGAAATAAAATCAATTTATGTTTGTTGTCAACCATGATAAATACACTTATTAGTTATAGCATCATTTTTAAAGGTAGATTTCATGGGATTTTCTACATGGATGATCATGTCTGCAGATCACAAATTTATTTCTGTCTTTTGAATCTATGTACCATTTATTTATTTTCTTGTCTTATTGCATTGGCCAAGACACACCAGTATAACGTTGAATAGAACTGAGATCGTATACCCTATCTTGTTTCTCATTTTAGGAGAAAAGCATTAAAGTCTTTTACTATTAAATATAGTATTGTTTTAGGGTTTTTTGATAGATGCCTTTTATGCTGTTGAAATTCCTTCCTGGTCCCAGTTAGCTAAGAGCTATCATCAGAATGGATAATGGATTTTCTTGCATGCTTTTTCTGGGTCTGTTGAGGTGATAACAGGATTTTTCTTTTTTAGATTGTTAATATGGTGAGTTGCATTGATTGGCCAGTGTTACACCAATCTTGCATCCTGGGATCAACTTTATTTAGCCATAATATATTATGATTTTTATGTATTGTAGGACTTGATTGGCTGAAATTTTGTTTAGAATTTTTGCATATCTTCATGAGGGATACTAGTGTTTTGTGTGATGTCTGCCTTGTTTTGGGATTAGGTTAATACTGATCTCACCAAATGAGGAACATTTTTTCTTCTTTTCAGTTTTCTGGAAGACTTAACGTAGCTTTGATATTAATTCTTCCTTATATACCTGGTAGATTATACCAGTGAATCCATCTGGAGTTTTCTTTGTGGGAAACTTTTTAGCCATCAAATTGAATTTCTTTGATATATATAGGGCTATTTAGATTATTTATTCTTGAGTGACTTTTCATAGTTTTTCTTTTAAGATACTTGTTTCATCTAAGTTGTTGACTGTATTGGCATAAAGTTCAGAATATTTTTTTTAAATTTTTATTTATTTTTTATTTGAGAGAGAGAATGAGGGAGAAAGAGAGCACAAGCAGGGGGAGGGTCAGAGGGAGAAGCAGATTCCCCACCGAGTAGGGAGCCTGATCCGATTCAGGACTTGATCCCAGGACTCCAGGATCATAACCTGAGCCGAAGGCAGTCGCTTAACCAACTGAGCCACCCAAGCGCCCTTCAGAATATTTTTTTATTCTTAAGTAAAGTGTTCACTTGGAAAGTCTGTGATGGCTAAACCCTGCACATCCCAGAGAAAGAACTAGCCATTGTCTGGCTTCTGGGAGAAAACTTCTAAACCCTTGGAACATCCTTTGTGATAAAACTGTCTTTACATGCCCAGGGCCTTTGTGCTCGTAAGACGGCTTATGCTAACAACGTGATTTATGGTGAATGTGTGTTTCTGTTCACCTGCATTCCTAGGCCATGCTTTATCAGTTTGATCTCTGGAGTGACTGGTGACTGGGTAGCTAAAATCAGTCACGGTGTTCCATGCCTGCGTGACTGTCAATACAAACCCTAAACAACAAGGTTTAGATGAGCTTCCCTAGTTGGTGATACTTCATGTGTGTTGTCACATATTATTGCTGGGAGAATTAAGTGCATACATCTGATTTTTTTCTGGACTCCTCTCTAGGTGCATTTTGCCTTTGCTGATTTTTACAAAAGATTTTATTTATTTGTTAGAGAGAGACAGCACACATGAGCCAGGGGGAAGGGCAGAGAGAGGGAGAAACAGGCTCTCTACCTAGAAGGGAGCCCGATGCAGCCAGGGCTCAATCCCAGGACCCTGGGATGACCTGAGCCAAAGGCAGACACTTAACCAACTGAGCCACAGGCGCCCCATTGCCTTTGCTGATTTTAATTTTTACCTGTTCACTGTAATAAACTGTAATTGTGAGTATAACAGTATTTCTGAGCTCTTTGAGTTTTTCTAGTGCTAATTATCAAAACTAAGGGTTGCATGGGGACCCCCAATGTCTGTTATCCTTTAATGACTAGGTTTTGTACTGATAATACTTCTGTAATTCCTAATATTGGTAATTTGTATCTTGTCTCTGATCACTCTCCTTAGAGGTTTATCAATTCTGTTTTTCTTAAACAACCGGCTTTTGGTTTTACTGAATTTCTCTATTTATTAGTTTTCTACATTTTTTATTTCTTCTCTAATCTTTACTATTTTATGCTTACTTTGGGCTTCATTTGCTTTTCTTTTCTAAAGTAGAAATTGAGGTCCTTGATTTAAAACCTTTCTTCTTTTCTAAATAAAGGTCCAGTGCTATAAATTTTCTTCTATAGATTGCTTTATCAGATTTCCATTAATTTTAATGTATTTTTAAAATTTTTTTCCTTCAAGTTGTTTTTTTTTTTTTAAAGATTTTATTTATTTATTTGACAGAGAGAGAGATTACAAGTAGGCAGAGAGGCAGTCAGAGAGAGGGGGGAAGCAGGCTCCCTGCCGAGCAGAGAGCCCGATGTGGGGCTCGATCCCAGGATCCTGGGATCATGACCTGAGCCGAAGGCAGAGGCTTAACCCACTGAGCCACCCAGGCGCCCCACCTTCAAGTTGTTTTTTAGTTTTTTTAATTTCACCTTTTAGTTACTGATTATTTAAAATCGTGTTGTTCAGTTTTAAATATTTGGAGATTTCTAGAGACCTCTCATTTATTTTTAATTTAATTCTGTTGTGATCAAAGAAGTAGTTCGTATAATTTGAATACTTTTATAGTTAATGAGACTTGTTTTATGCCCCCGAATGTAGTCTCTCTTGGGAAGTGTTTCGTGTGTAAATAAAATGAATGTGTATTTTACTATCATTAGATGGAATGTTCTGTTAGTACCAATCAAGTCAATTTTGGTTGACTGTGATTTTTAAGTCCCCCACATCATTACTGGTTTTCTATTTATTCAATTGAGAGAAGAGAATTGAAATTTGCTACTGTAATTGTGTATTTGTCCATTTCTTTTTCCACTTCTGTCAGTTTTGCTTTATGTGTCTTTTTTTTTTTTAAGATTTTGTTTATTCTTTTGAGAGAGAGAGACAATGAGAGGACATGAATGGGGGCGGAGAGGCAGAGGGTGAGAGAGAAGCAGATTCCCCACTGAGCTGGAAGCAGGACCTGGAGATCATGACCTAAGCCATAGGCAGACACTTAACCATCTGAGCCACTCAGTTGCCCTGCTTTATCTGTCTTGAATCTCTGTTATTAGGGTATAAACATTAAGATTGCATGCCTTGTTGATTATTGGATCCACTTATAATAACAAAATCTTCCCTTCTTTTGCCTGATAATATTAGCCTGAAATCTTAGTCTGATACTAATATACTACTCTAACATTCTTTGATTAATATTAACTTGATATATCTTTTTCTTTTTCTTGTTTTTTTTTGTTTGTTTTACACTTTTAATCTACTTGTACCTTTCTCTCAGGCAGCACAGAGTTGATCTTGCTTTTCTATCTGATCTAACAGTTTCTGGCTTTTAATTGGTATTTTGATACCATTTATATTTAATGTGATTATTATTATCTGAGCAAAAATCTAAAATCAAAACAAAACATTCCAGTCTTTGCTCTCTTTTTGTCTCATATATTGTTCCCTTTTCCTATCTTCTTTTGTACTCTTTTTTTTTTTTTTGAAGATTTTGTTCACTTCCATTGGCAACTTATTAGCTATAACTCTTTTTAAAATTATTTTAGTGATCAGTTTGGCATCATAGTATAATTCTTTAACTTATTACAATTGACATTCAGGTAATATAACACTTAACACTTTAAGAAACATATAAATATATATTTTTACTTCTTCCCTCCTGGCCTTTATATTTTTATTTTTATACATTTTACTTATATGTGTTACAAACCTCACAATGTATTATTATTTTCACTGAAACAGTGATCTTCTTCAAAGATATAAATAAGTAAGAAAGTCATATATTTACTCATATAGGTAAATTTTCTGGTACTCTTTAGTCCTTTGTGCAGATCCATATTTCCATCAGGTATAATTTTCCTTCAGCCTAAATGAAAAAAGCTTTTATTTTGCCTTTGTTTCTGCAGGGTATTTTACTGAGTATAAAATTCTAGTTTGATTTTTTTCTTTTAACGCCTTACAGATGCTGCTCCATGTCTTCTAGGTTGTGTTCTCTATGACGAGAAATCTATTATCATTAACTTTGTTTCTTCATATATAATTAATCTTTTTATCCTGTCTGCCTGTCAGATTTGTACCTTATCATGTTCTTGAGCAATTTGAGTATGATGTTCCATAGTGTACTTTTCTTCATATGTCTTATGTTAATGTTAAATGAAATTCTTGGGTCTGTAGATTTTTAGTTTTCATCCATCAAATTTGAAAATTTTCTTGCCATTATTTCTTCAAATATATTTTCCATCTCCCCCACTCTCTTTGGGGGATTCCATTACATGTTTGTTGACCACTTGACGTTTTCCTGTAGTTCACTAAAGCTCTTTCTGTATTTTAATATTTTTGTTTCATTTTGTATAGCTTCTATTGCTTCTTCTAATACCTTCTCGTCTAATGTCTAATTTCTACTAATTCCATCTGATGTGTCTTTTTCATCACAAACATTATAGTTTTCATCTATAGATGTTCAATGTGGGTCTTTTTTAATATCTTTAATGTTTGTCCATACTTTTTGAACATGTGGAATATAATAGTGATGTCATTATTAGTTATAATTAAAGGCATTGTCTGATGATTCTAACATCTGTATTAGTTCTGAGTCAGTTTCAGTTGATTAATTTTCTCCATTTTGATTCATATTTTTCTCCTTCTTTTCATACCTGGTAATCTTTGCTTTGATACACATGGTGAATTTTACCTTGTGAATATGGCTTGCTATTTTTGTTCTCCTATAAACATTTTTGAACTTTGTTCTGAGATGCAGTTCCTACTTGGAAATAGTTTTATCTTTTTTGAGAATTATTTTTTAAAAATATTATTTATTTATTTGAGAGAGAGACAGAGCTAAAAAGAGCACACAAGCAGGGGAAGGGAGGGGAGGGAATCTCAAGCAGACTCCATGCTGAGTGCAGAGCCTGACACAAGGCTTAATCCCATAACCCTGAGATCATGACCTGAGCCTAAATAAAGAGTTGGACACTTAACCATCTGAGCTACCCAGGCACCCTTTGAGAATAATTTTAAAATGTGTTGGATCTGGCCAGAGAAATATTTAGTCAAGACTAATTACTTCCTATCACTGGGATAAGAATCTTCTGAGTACTTAACCAAATGTTCCATGAATTTTGAGGTTTTTCAGTCCAGTGACAATAGCCACTACTCCTGGTCCTATGTGAGTGCTGTGTCCTATACTCTCTGGTGCTTTTGGATAGTTCTTTCCCTGGTCTTACATAGTTTGCTCACATGGCATTTGCTTGTCACTACTCTGCTGATCCCCATTGTTTGTTTTTTGGGGGGTTTTTTGTTTGTTTTTGTTTTTGCCTTTTTATTTTCTTTTAACTTTCTCCTTTCTGGTACTTTGTTTTGCACTTTCTAGCCCCCTTGTTCTTCTACTCACACTCTGAATTCCATCTCTTCAACTTAGGGAGCCCTGAAAGCTTTGCATGGATCCTCCCCTCAACTCCCTTCTATCCTGTGGTCTGGGAACTCTCTCAAGGCAGTAAATTAGGGCAATCATTCGGGATTGCTTCATTTGTTTCCCATGTCTCAGGGATCACTGTCCTTCATTGCCTGATGTACTGTGTCTTGATAATCATTCTTTCATATTCTATTTCATATCCTATTTGTTTGCTTTTGGTAGTTTTAGGAGGGAGCATAAAACCAGTCTCTGTTGTTCTGTTTTGGTCAAAAGGGCAAGTCCCAGCACTGTTTTAAGTACTTTACATATATTAACTGATTAAACCTTTCAACAACCTTGTGGAATAGTTTCAATTATTATTCCCATTTTGTGGATGAGCAAACTGAGGCATCGAGAGATTAAATTAGTTGCCTAAACTTGCATAGCTTGTTACTAGTAGAGCTAGATTTCAAATTCAGGTGGTGGTATGGCTCCAGAATCTATGATCTTAACTACACTGCCATTCTGATTTTACAGCATTCCTTAATTTACAGAGAACTGTGCCAAACATTTCACTAAATTCTTATGTAGCTCATACAAGCAGAATGTGAATGATTGACAGCCCTTTACCTCACACCCCCATGTTATTTGTATTTTCAAAGGGATATGATTATTCAACCAGAAGAATTAAATACTGACAAAGAGAAGTTAAGTTAAATACTGAGTTAAATACTGAAAAAGAGAAATGAGAAATATTTCTGAAGTGTAACAGAAATTCTTTTTAGTCACTAACCCATCTAATTTCACTCTACCTTGGAATTTTCTGGCTTGGTTTTCCTAAGTTGGTCTTGATTTTTGCCAACTTCTCTTACCCCATTCTTTAAATTGTTATGAATGGCCTAAAAGTTTCCCCCCCCCCGCTTTTTTTCTAGGCTTTGTATCTATGCCATCAGGTACTAGGAAAGATGGTGGTTATTCGTATGTTAGAGTCTTTTAAAAATGAAGTCCTATACTTCGGCAGTGGCTGTAGCAGCCTTTTTCTAGATATGCCTCTTGAGGCAAGGGAAATAAAAACAAAAGTAAACTATTGAAACTACATCAAAATTAAAAAATTCTGTACAACGAGGGAAATAATGAACAAAACTAAAGGCAACCTACTGAATGGGAGAAGATATTGGCAAATGACATATTTGATAATGGTTTAGTATCCAAAATATATAAACAACTGATATGACTCAATGCCCCCCCCAAAACAAATAATCCCATTAAAAAAATTGGCAGAAGATACGAACAGATATTTCTCCAAGGAAAACATCCAGATAGCCAACAGACACATGAAAAGATGCTCAACATCACACATCATCAGGGAAATGCAGATCAAAACTGCAATGAGATCACCTCACACTTGTCAGAATGGCTAAAATCAAAAACACAAGAAATAAGTGTTGGCAGTGATATGTGGAGAAAAAGACACCCTCATGCCCTGTTAGTGTGAATGCAAGCTGGTGTAGCCGCTGTGAAAAACAGTATGAAATTCCTCACAAAGTTAAAAATAGAACCACCGTACAGCCCAATAATCACACTAGTGGGTATTTACCCTAAAAACACACAAAAAACACATTAATTTAGAGGGATACATGCACCCCTATATTTTTGCCAGCATTTTTTACAATAGCCAAGTTATGGAAGCAGCCCAAGGGTCCATCAGTAGACAAATGGATAAAGAAAATGTGGTATATATATACAATGGAATATTATTCAGCCATAAAAGAGAATGAAATCTTGCCATTTTCAACAACATGGATAGAGCTAGAGAGTATAATGCTAAGTGAAATAAGTCATTCAGAGAAAGAAAAATACCATATGATCTCACTCATATGTGAAATTTAAGAAACAAAAAAATGAGCAAAGATTAAAAAAGAGAGACAAACCAAGAAATAGACTCTTAACTATAGAGAACAAAATGATGGTTTTCAGAGGGCAGGTAGGTGGGGGTCTGGGTGAAATAGGTGATGGGGATTAAGAGTACACTTACCATGATAAGCACTGAGTAATGTATAGAATCATTGAATCACTATAGTATAATTGAAACTAGTATAACACTGTATGCTAACTATACTGGAATTAAAATTAAAAATAATAAAAAATGAAGTGACATGAGTAATTTCACAGCTTGCATTTTCCTTTGGGAAGCATTCAGAGCTCCTTCTATCTGCTTTTGGATTCCAATTTATTACTTTGTATTAGAATTTTAGTCTATTCCAAGTACATAACTATTGGGCAGTAAGGAGAGGTATGTGGGAAAGTATTTTGTTTACAGCTACATAACAAGTAACCAGGGCAGTACCTGAGGTGGCGGCTCCATGTTGTTGAATAAACGAGTGACTGCATGGATGGATCAGGGTGTGCTGGCGACCATCTGGAGGAACCAAAGGGACGCTGGCAGAGCGACAACAGTGGCAGACAGCATACTATGGAGTGAGTACCTAGCACACAGGCAGTTGGTCTTGAGTACATGATGTTCTGGCTTTAGAATGTCTTTTCTACTTATATTTGAATACAGTTGTGTTTTGATTTCACAATCCATCACACTTAAATCATACTGATTCTAAGATGATACCGGAAAACTGAGTTTCTCCTTCTTTTCCATAGGCCATCTCTACTGGAACTTTAAATATATTTCTCAATGAAGGAAGAGGCAGTTCCTTTTAACTGCCCTAGTATTTCAAGTATTTTTTAAATGAAAATGCATTAAAAGCATTAATGTGAATTGCTGTGCAAAATAGCTCTCCTGTTTAAGAGTTTCCATCAGTCCTCAGTTTAATTACTACGTTATTCTGCCAGCTTCCTCCAGAAATAATTGAGTGAATGAAGTCATTTCTTAGGATATTTACAAACATTAGACTTGTAAAGGGGGTGTCTGTCAATTCCCCTTTGGCTTGGAAATGACTGAGGCCAAGCCAGCAGTATACAACTGCTATTTTGGGCTTAGCATATTTTCATAGTCACCAGCTCGGGAAGATGCTGGGAAGAAAACACAGGAAGGTAAAATGTTTGGCTTTTACACTCAGTCCTGGTTTTATAATCTGGACTGTAAGTTTACTTGAAAAATGAGAGGGTAAAGGCTTTATTCGGTTGAAGACACAGAGTGGCTGGATAGTGATTTGTGTGTGTGTGGTTGTTAGCATATCTTGTTAAATACGAATATTCTGGAAGAAATGTGCAGTTTTGAGCATCAGTAGTCAAAGCTTAAAAGCTGGCTTCTCAATCATGGTAAAAATGAATTACCAAGGTCAGTCTGTGAATATTACTGATTTAATAGTCACAATAAAGTTTTTGTTTTGGATTAAATGATAAGATCTGATTGTGAAGGCTTAACTAGTCAAACTAGAGATCAGAAAAGAGGAAGATCAGGCTGGAAATTATTTTATTGAGGCAGCCTACGGGAAATTCCAAGAGACAAGACCAATATAAATGAAGCTTGTGAAGAACTGAAGTAGGATGCCAGATTGCAGTACTGAAGACCCCACTCATGGGGAAAAAAAAAATGATACAGAAACTTCACATGGTCCTCAGAAGGAATTCCATCCGTGGCAATATCTAAGCGTGTTGATTTCAGAGTGGGTATTCATAGTGGGAAATACTGAGAGGTGGGAGGGCGAAAGCAAGACTATCGGGTAAGGTGCTTATTTAACCAGATAGTAGATAGAGTAAATGTCTTAGGAGGAATGCTAAGAAGTGAGATGGTTAAAGTTCATGCAATTAGGAAGAGTATAGAAATAATGAATCTAGATTTAGTTCCTATTTGGATATACATTTTAGCCACAGAGGAGGATGAATCCCTCTCTCTCAAGGGTGACCCCAGAGTAATTCAAAGTGCATTTTAGTCTATCATATCATTAACAATTTAATTTCAACTGTCTCAGTCCCAACTTATTAATTTGGCGAGAACCCATTGGGCTATTTTCATCTGATACGGCAGCAGCGAGTTTTGCAGGACATTAAGCCAGTTTTGTGGTGCTTCCTTAGGAAAAAAAATAATAAATCCACACTTACCTGGATCCCTTGAGAAAGCAGAAGGCCTTGGAGTTTGACCTTTTGTAGCTTTGAGTCGATGCTTCTCGTGGACAAATTCCATTTCATTTATGTAGGATGAAAAGCTTCTTATACGTGAAGAGCAGCTAGAAGGTCAGTGGGGCAGGAAGGGGAGTGGGTTCGACTTAAAAGCTGCCCGGCACACCCCGTTTCTCCTGCGCTGGGGGCAGCAGGGTAAAAAGCACCACGGAAGTAGCTGTGAGCACAGAGGATCTGCGCTTCGGGAGTAAAGCACCCCAAGCCCAGTTTGAATTTAGGAAATAGTGTGTAAATAGTATGTACCCTGCTCTCCCACCCTTAGCGAGACACAGTCATCTTCGATATATAAATGGCTCTGAGAGATGCTGCTGTCTGAAAACGCGCACATCACACACACCACGTCTGACTGCATTTATTCCACTTTTTAGCTCTTTTCTTTTTCAATGTGTGTAACACGGAGTACCATCACCTGCAGAACATTTGGGGCCATGCTGCTACGAGGAATTCTCTCTCTCAGCCTCCTTAACTGTTACCGGCGTTCTCAGGCCTCCCCCCATGGCCAAGCGGGGACTGTCATTCTGGAGGAAATTGCGAGCAGTGTACTTTAGAAGACTTGCACACTGGGACTCGGTCAGCGGCTCTTACTAAATGGCGCCCCCCATCAAGCAGTGGGGATGGCATGCAGACGCGAGCTTTACTGGGATGGGGGACCTGGCCCTCCACCGCCCCGGCCTGTCTTCGTGACTGCTCAGCAGACGGTCTCGGAAGCATGTTTCAGGCACCTCAACCGGGCTCCCTGCTTCACGGCGCCGCCTCCTGCGCGGGTGCCCGGAGTTCACTGCACTGGACCGTGCGTACTGCACTGGACCGGGCGTACCACCCAGGCAGCCGGAGCACTGGTCGGAGGGCCAAGCCAGAGGGAGATTCTGCCCCTTCCTCAGAGTGTTTCTGGATGTGGAAGCCTGGAAAGAGGCCTTTTTGCCAACTAGGACTTGAAATCCAAACTTCATGTCAGAGCCACCATGCCTTTTTAAAGGTAATTGCCACTTACCCAAACGTTTCTGAGTTCCTCATAAATTGGTCCCCTCAGTCCCTTAATCCTTTTAGTAACTGTTCTCTGAACTTGGTCCAAATATTCTACAATTTGGGGAACAAGGGGCTCCGGAGGGAATGCAGTGTCCAGGTGCAGCAGCCTTGCCAGGGCATTTGGTGCGGCGGGAGGGAGCAAGAGAAAGATGACAACCACCCCGTGTCCCTTCGGCCCTCCTAGACATAGGGCGGCTTGCCAACACACGGTTCCGCTCGCAGCAAGCGCGCAGGCCAGTAGACTGGAAATTGCCTCCTCCTTGATTGAGGCGGAAGAGAAGCCAGTGGCCTGAAAGACAAGCACTGAGTGTGTGGGAAGTTGAAGAAACCCTTCCCTTTCCACACTTGACAGAAGAAATGACATACAGCCGTACTGGACAACAAGAAATCATCTAAGGGTGGGCCTGGGTGGCTCAGCTGGTTGCGCGACTGCCTTCGGCTGGGGTCATGATCCCGGAGTCCTGTGATCGAGCCCCACATCGGGCTCCCAGCTCCCTGGGAAGTCTGCTTCTCCCTCTGACCTCTCATGCTCTCTCACTGTCTCTCTCTCTCTCTGAAATAAATAAATAAAATCTTAAAAAAAAAAAAAAAAAGAAGTCATCTGAGGCCAAGGCTGAGAGGTTCTTAGCAGGGATATTTTGAGGCAGGGTTAAGGCCTAATCTGACAGTTACTGTTGTTGTAGCTTCTCTCAGTATTAACATCATATTTGTGTAAATAAGATCATTAAAACAGTGTTCATTATTTTCATTTTCTCCTTTTTGGGTGGATCTCAGAGGAAATCTGATAAAATCTAGAAGTCACTTGAAGTTGAGCAACTTTCTCAGGATCAAACAAATGAGTAATTGGAAGAGTCAGAATTCCACCCCAAGTCGGATGGGTTCAAGCCCTGTGCTTTCCACTTGCGGCTAAGCAAGCCAAACAAAAACATTCCCACCTCCGTATCCTTTTCCTAACACTGGTGCAGGAAGTGAGATGTTAACACTTACTGACAAGTCTGTTGGCTTTTAAATGTAGTTATTGCATGATGTATGTTCATAGTTTTTTTTTTTTTATCTTGTAGTCATTAGTTCACTTTTCTTGGATAACTTTCTTTTATACCAAAAAAATGAAATTCCAAAGACTTAAGCATCTGGTACTATGGTAAAAGTAAGTTATGTCAAATTTTGTTGGGGTTCTGGGAGACCCTAACAAGGATACTGGTGAAATGTTTTTAAGGTTTAAGTGCAAAAGTCAATAATAAATTCCTGAAAAATATAGGGTACTCTTATTTCTTGATATTTGGGATATTTAAACAACTATTTAACAATCTGATTCTAAGGCTAATTAAACACATGTATAATGGACCACCCTAAGAAATACATAAATTACTCTGCAGGAAAGTACATATCTCTGTGGCAAACTAGTGTTTGGACCACATTTAAAATGCATAAATATTGCCATAAAACAAAACTGGGCAAGGAGAACCATACCAGAAGGAGTATAATATTTACTGGCAAATATGCATATTATTGCAGTTTAAATACACTTTTTATAATCATGAATGATTAAGATTTCAACTGAAATGCCATTATTTCTCACAACCCTGGAAGATTGCTTGCTATTAAGATTCTCAATTCACCATCTCTGATGGCGGGGAGGGGTGGCGGTTAAGCTCCCCATATTGGGTTGTGTTCTAAGCAAGCTTTAGTGTAGATTTCTCCCAGACCACTGCAGGGTGATTGCTTCATTAAGGAACCTCTAATCAAGTGAGGGTTTTTAGGGGCTCGAATACTAACTGCATCGAATACTACCAGAACTATCCTTTCTCAGGTCTAACAACCCTTTGCACCAACCCTATCCAACTTTGGAGGCTGGGTTCTGGAGATCTTTGAACACAGCTGGACTCTCAGGTAGTTTGGTCTTTGGGGGCTGATATACCTAAAATAACTTCGAATAGTTAAATCTGACCACGTGTGAAATGGCAGTTGCCTTTTAATTTTAATGGAATATTTTAGAGCATTTTTATGGAAAAGCTCTTAAAGTTCGTTTTTTCACTACCTTAATGAAAGGGGAAAATGTGTTGCTGTTGCTGTTATTTTTTATAATAAATTTAAAGCAGTTCCTGCAAATCGTAACAAGTAGAATCAAATATTTAATGCTTTTGGCAAAACCCCTTTATAAAATTTCCAGAACAAAATAAAATATTCTGAATTTAAACTTCTTTGAATAAAACAGACTGGATTTCGAAGAGTACTTACATCATGTATCAACAATTCCAAGTTAATGTAGTGTGTGGAACCAAACCACATCATTTCCACAATAGTTACTGTTGCATCTGAAAAGATTTGTGCTCAGATTTTTAACCCAGAATAGAAAGTTGTATTCATGACTATGGTATTCCAGATAGAAATATATTTGTTCTTTTTTATACCATATTTCTCTTATATATGCAAATCAGGGTATCTTATACTTGCTTTTTACATTGTAAAAGCTGCATCTTAAAAGATAATGTGGGTACTCTTAACTTTGGGACTTTGCAAAGGCTGGTTCTTTCGGACAAGAGGTAGTCATGAGCCAGTGATTTAACAAAAAGCTCTCCAGGAAAAAAAAAAAAAAAAGTCAACAACCACCTCCATTTGATGATTCTTAATAGTGTAAGTGTGAACCATGGAGGTAAGAACAGGTGTGTAAATCACCTCTTGCCAACCCATGCCAGCCTCCTGCAGCAACCCATTGATGATGGGTTCCTTTATATTTGCCAAACATGCAGTATGGAAGCCGTCAGTTATAAAAAGCCTTTGTTAATGGTAAAAATTGGTTTAACTGTGTAAGATGTACTAGGAAGCTTGCTGTGGGCATAGACACCTGGGAAGGTTTCAACAGTACTTAGTAGTTTTTCAGATGGATCATTTTGAGAAAATGCCTACTAATAAACTACCCGTTATATGGTCTGATGAAAGGAATGGAAATAGAAAAAGTCAAAGCAGTAGTTTTTTTTTTAATTTATGTCATTTGTTATTCATAAAGAATCTGACTGCTCTGTTCTGAATGAGCTTTTAGCTGGATTGTTGAACAATCATCATTTGTACGATAGGATGCTGATATAATTCTGAGAAAGGTGTCTTCCAGGGAAATATTTTATTAAAATAGTCACAGCTCACATTTATTGTGGTAGCCTCTATTCTAAGACATTCCCATGCATTATCTTACTGAAGCCTCACAACCTTTCTCATTCCCCCCCCTCCCATTTTACAGATGAGAAAACTGAACACAAAGAATCATAGTCACTTGTCCAAGTTGCCACACCTGCTAGCCGGGATCAACCAGGCAGTCTGCCTCACGGGTTTGTGCTCTTAGTAACACACTCTTAAAATCCAGGTGTTGGTTTTGCTTTGTTTTGCTTGAAAGAAGGCTACTCATTGCTACAGTTAGCTGGTCACTTTGAATGTTTCAAGTTCTGCTTTTGGGTCATTTAATCTATGCACAGTTCTTTCCACATATGTGCTTAAAAGCTACAGTGAAGCCCTCATTGATTTTCAGAAGAGTAGACAGCCTGAAAACCATCTTAAGGTTAGGACAGTTCTGGGCTAGGTAATCTTTGGATTACATTAACAAAATGGAGATTGAATAGTAATGCCTTAAACTGTATCCTTGTCTTTAGTTAATTGAAATCATCCATCAAACTATAAATGTATATTCTTTCTATCCCTGCCTGGGATGGATATGTGTATACATATCACCTAAAATTCAACATATATACACACATATATATGTGAACATGGACATACACACACGTGCAAATATATATATGATCTTTTTAAAGAAGTAAAGAAATCCAAATTGAAGAAACATAAGAATAGGAAAAATAAAATGGAGCCAAGAATGATGACAGGACACGAAAACCACACTTCAAGGTCTTATACTTTCTAGCGCTGCATTACAGTTTTGGGTCTGAAACTTTTTAGGGCCAAAGCAGGGGAGGGAAATAATATGGGGTGCTCATGTTAGTCCAATTTAAAAATATTTGTATACATTTGTAATCAAACAATGATAACAACCTTACTGTTAACATCCAGAATTAATTCGCATCTAAGAATGTCCACTGTCTCCCAGAGCACACACATCCCTTCGTGGAGTTTTTCAACACCACACCATCAACTTCCATTTTAAGAGCTTTGGAATCCTTTTCATTGATTGGATGTATTTGCATACTCCCCTATTGTTGTGTTTTTGATTCCTGATTCCTTAGGAATCAATTGCTAAAACGTTAGCAATTGAGTTAACTTTAGGGTCAATCATCAGTTGTTATTTGAACTTAACTGCAGGCTTTATCTTCGATTACAATTTTTTTTCTTATATTACCTTCTTTCTTAAATTCAGTTTTTCAGATTGTTACAGTACATTATTTTGTATTTTTTCAGAAAGGCTGTATGTGTTCAACTCAGGCTTTGCATATGATTATTGGCCCTAATTTAAATTTTTTTTTAATTTTTAAAATTTTCCTGGTTTGTAAAGGATGGTTTAATTTTTAATGTGAATTCTGATTGTCCCTGGTTAATTCAAAGTATTGTTCTGTTGTCTCCTGGCATCTGTTGTTACAGGTCTGATGCTATTTGAATTTTTCTTCCCACTTGGTTATACTCTATTTCTGTCTTAGTCTATTACAACTTCCTACTTAATGTTGGAGATAACCCATTTTAATACAGTGTGTCTAGATGTTACTCCTTGCCATACTGAAGAGACTTTGTTCATCTGGCAGAAACTTTGTCTTGCTTGCTGTTCTTGTTTCTGCTACTTATTTGATTTTTTCCTTCTATTTTTTTACTTTAGCTTTCTCGAACACTTACTAGATGGACTTATTAGATGAATGGCAGAACTTTTAGATATACATATCTCATCTTTTCTCTCTTCCTTTTAATCTCTTTATTCTTGTCACTGAATTCTGATACTATCTTTTGGTTTACCCCTCCAGCTATTTTAATCTGAGGTCTCAGTCATTCTGCAGTTCAGTCGCATTTTAATAATCTAAATGATTTCCAAAATCTCTGCTTCTTTTCATCACATCCTGTTTCAAAGTATTTTTTTTTTAATTTGACATCTTTTCCTCTTGAAACTATCTATAGTTACAAACTGTGTTTTTCTGATGATTTTTTTTCCAACCCCCTACATTTTTTCTTCTTTAGGAATTAGCTCTTTTGTGGAATATTGCAGGTTTTTAAATTTTTTTATTTTATTTCATTTTTTCAGTGTTCCAAGATTCATGGTTCATACACCACACCCAGTGATCCATGCAAGTGCCCTCCTTAATACCCACCACCAGACTCACCCAACCCCGCACTCTCCTCCCCTCCAAAACCCTCAGTTGGTTTCTCAGAGTTCACAGTCTCTCATGGTTCATCTCCCTCTCTGATTTCCCCCAACTCCCTTCTCCTCTCCATCTCCCAATGTCCTCCATGATATTCCTTATGTTCCTCAAGTAAGTGAAACCATATGATGATTGATTCTCTCAGCATAATCTCCTCCACTCCCATCCATGTTGATGCAAAAGTTGGGTATTCATCCCTTCTGATGGCTGAGTGATATTCCATTGCACATATGGAACATATCTTCTTTATCCATTTGTCTGTTGAAGGACATCTTGGTTCTTTCCACAGTTTGGTGACTGTGGCCATTGCTGCTATGAACACTGGGATACAGATGGCCCTTCTTTTCACTACATTTGCATCTTTGGGGTAAATACCCAGCAGTGCAATTGCAGGGTCATAGAGTAGCTCTAGTTTTAATTTTTTGAGAAATCTCCACACAGTATTGCAGGTTTTAAAACAAGTGGTTGGCTTTCTCATGCAGTTGATATTTGGTTTCCTGTTCATACTTGTTGGTGAGTCTGCCATCAGAGATTTTTAACTTGAGGACCACAGACCAATGCAGATAGAATTCAGGATGTTGTGACTTTGTCACTGATAGACACCACAGACATTTCCACATCACTTTAGTTTGTAAGTGTGGATTATAATCATCACCGTTTTGAAACTTTGGCAGTGTTCGGCCTGCTGCTGGATCTTATCATTTTATGTGTTAATAAAGAAGCAAGTATATTTTTATGTTATAATTTAAAAATATTTTGATACTTTCATTTCAATGTAATTGGTTTCCTTTATAATGGTATAAATTTTTAAAATATTATACATTTCAAAATATTATTCTGAGAAGGACACCCTAGGCTTTGTCTGACAAAGAAGTCCATGTGGCATGAAGGAAGCTGAAACCCCCAGGCTAGGCTGGTCACTGCTGCCTGCTGGAACACATGTCGCCAGCCTGGGGAATGATACTTGTCCCCTGCTACTTAGCCCATGAGCCCTGACTCTGTTGGCTGTGCAAAGGATGGGTGTGACATAGGCAGGCTTGGGGGTAGGAGATACTTGTTTTCTTCTAGGAGATCTCCTAACCCTTATGATAGCATAGCTAAGGCCACATAACTCTCCCACAGCCCATTCTATCCATCCTGGATGAGAAGTCCCATTTTTATGGAAGACCAGTATTTGTGCTTTCTGCTCTGGGCAACACCGAAGTGGCTCTGTGTGTGGAGATGGGGTCAGCTGTTCTGTGCCCTTAATTGCTTGTTCACTCAGGTCCATTCCTCCCCTGCTGTCTCTGATTCACAGGTTTAATCTGGGGTTCTACTAGGTAAACTTAGATTTTTCAGGAGAGTGTTTCCTTCATTTGTACGGATTTAAGAGGTGTGTGTGTGTGTGTGTGTGTGTGCGTGTGTGTGTGTGCGTGTGCGCGCGCGCGTGTGTGTGTGTGTGCACGT
Organism: Taxidea taxus jeffersonii; assembly: GCA_003697995.1. Taxonomy (NCBI): domain Eukaryota; kingdom Metazoa; phylum Chordata; class Mammalia; order Carnivora; family Mustelidae; genus Taxidea; species Taxidea taxus. The sequence continues at coordinate 171,299 of ML103519.1, forward strand.
GTACGCGTTCTGGAATTTGCAGTCAGTCTGATTTCATCTGCCGGTTCATGGACACTGGCGATATCCTTCCCGGCATTTCAGGCTTACTGTGGATTTATTTTGACTTTTCTGCTTTCTCTGATTTGGCGGAAGTAGAACAGATGAACAATTATATTTAGCTGCTTTTTTAAACTAAAAGTCTTGTCTTCTTTATGTTGGCCCAACGTAGAATTTAGAGTGTATAGCCATGGTCCTCAAGCCTCAAACTGGCAGACCTCTTTTAAAGGAAAGCCAAAGTTTTTGCAGGATCCTAGCTAGAATTTACTGACTTAGCTTTAGAAACAGTGTTGTACCTCAAATCTCCACTAGGTTTGCACATCCTTTCTTTTTTTTTTTTTTTAAACAAACCAACAAAAAACAAAGATATTTGTAAATTGGGCAGTGATTATCCTATAGTTCTTTCTTCTGAAAGAACTCTCATCCAGAGGTTTTAGTGGTCTCTGTAGTTAAAATCATTTTCTTTGGGGCACCTGGGTGGCTCAGTGGGTTAAGCCTCTGCCTTCGGCTCAGGTCATGATCTCAGGGTCCTGGGATCGAGCCCCACATCGGGCTCTTTGCTCAGCGGGGAGCCTGCTTCCTCCTCTCTCTCTGCCTGCCTCTCTGCCTGCTTGTGATCTCTCTCTCTCTGTCAAATAAATAAATAAAATCTTTAAAAAAATCATATTCTTTGCTGAGACACCTATATCAGACATTTATAACTGCTCTTTGTTGGGCTGCTGACCAGAAACAAATGTAGCAAAATCTTATGTGTGCTTTTATCCTGGTTATACTCTTGTTCTTCTCCAGGTGTCTTCTGTGTTGGAGACTTATCAGTATAGACCCAGGGCAAATCCCACTTGCGGGGACTGCCAACAATAAAATTCTGTATGCTAGGTTTTCCCACATCAGAAAAATCCAAGTGATTTGATACTGACATAAACTTTTAGGGATATTTCAGTTTGCACCAAAATAGTTTGTCATCACTCAAATTTAGAGATTGAAGACATGGTTCCTGCCTATATTTTTAGCTTATTAAGTAAAGTTTTGCTTCTTAAACTTAATTTCATTTTAGAATTAGCTCATAATGGAAATCCTTCTTAATTTCAGTTTTTAAATCATATCAGAACTTTTTAAATAATGGAGAAGAATAATTTTGAGAAGAAGATAGAGAATTGAAAAAAAAATCATCCCACCTCCCCCAGTTTTAAGTATAAAACTCAAAATGTCAAAATATTAGTTCCATCTCAGGCTGGATCCCTTATGGTTGTCGGTAAGATAGGGCTGAGGTTATTGCTTGGTGCGGTGGGGAAATAAGCATCGCCTCACAGAGCTTTGGTCATGTCTAGAAAGGGTTGAGGGAAAGGTAAGGTCAAAATTTATTGAGGATTGTAAGTTTTGCTTAAATCTGATCTTTCAATGTGGGGAATTGATTAGGATTGGGCAAGCAGTCCAGAATTGGTAGAAAGATCAAGGAGAAGGTTTTGAAGCAAAGGATTCAAAGAATCCCGGGGCTATACCTGTCAGTCAGTGGTTTCCACTGAAGAATTGCTGGGTCCTCAGGGAAGTTCTGTGGTGACCATTCACACCACTTCTTGGTTGGGTAGGACAGTTCTAGTAAAGTTTTAAAAAGTGCTAATGAAGACAGAGGAATAGAAAAATCACATGAATGTAGGAAGTAAGATGTGGTTTCCTTCCTCAGTGCCCAAGCTGATATGTGGGTAGATGATTTTACTTCTCAAGATTCTCAAGATTTGGGGCGCCTGGGTGGCTCAGTGGGTTAAAGCCTCTGTCTTTGGCTCAGGTCATGATCTCAGGGTCCTGGGATTGAGCCCCGCGTCGGATTCTCTGCTCAGCGGGGAGTGTGCTTCCTCCTCTCTCTCCCTCTCTCTCTGCCTGCCTCTCTGCTTACTTGTGATCTCTGTCTGTCAAATAAATAAATAAATAAATAATTGTTTAAAAAAAAAAAGATTTTCAAGATTTATCTGAGCTGTACAACCCTGCATTTGCTCTGCGTCAGGTCTTTTCGGGGTCCTCCTGACTCTCTACTCCACAATTTCACCTAAAGCAGGAATTCCAGTGGTGTCCCTGCACATTCTGAAGCCTTTGGATTATGGCATGAGACAGCGTGATCCTCCAAAGCTCGCATCCAAGAGACGGAAGACCCAAGGTTCAGTTCGTGCCCTCCCCAGCATGGGCAGGGGCAGGACATGCGGGCTACCAGCCTTGCACAGTGTGACTTTGTAAGCAACAGGAGAACTTTAGCTACGGAGAAACGAGGGCCTCGCTGTGGATAACCTACAAGCAGTTTGTTTCCAGAGTGACCAGTGAGATTATCAGGATGGGATTAAAAACAAAGGCTCTGTAAGTGTGGCTCTCATTCATCTCTTCTGTTCTGCGGATGTTGTCCAGGCCTCCAGCCACAGCCCCAAGCAGCTGTCACAATGTCAGTAAGATGAGCAAGTCTCTCCTGTCACGGTCCTTCTCTTCTTCTCTCTCCAAATCCCTATCACCTTCCTACCTGCGCATGTAAGACCCAAATGTCCATCTTATCACAGTTTGCACTGAGACTCCTGTCAAGGTCCTGTTTTCTATCATTAAGGTACTTCCAAAGGTGCATGTTGGCCAAAGTTCCAGAGCACCCGTCAGATTGTCTTGTGCCCAGTGACTGAATTGGGGGGGGGG
>ML103519.1:174398-223498 GCA_003697995.1 Taxidea taxus jeffersonii
GGGGGGGGGGAAAAAAGAGGATGAGTAAGAGGAAAAAAAAAATCAAAATCTTATTTCAGGGATGCTCAAAGGATCTCTCTTGCTTTCAAAACTTTCAGAGCAGGATAGGGTCCTTTGTTTTTTGTAGCTTGGAGTAAGTTTCCTGCCAACCGCCCATCTAACCTCTGTCACTAGAAAGCTATGTGCTGGCAAACCGGCCTCCGCAGTTCAAGGTTGGAGAACCCCAGCCAACGCCCCAGGGCGGGACAGAACCCAGGCGCCAAGCAGTGTCCTCGGGCTGCTAATTTGCTGGACACACAGAGCCCTGTTCTGTAACCTCCCCCTAGGTTGTGGGTGAGTGGAACCCATTAACATTTAAAAATATTTGCAGAAATCAGAGGGGGAATAAGGTATTTCTGGAGGGCCAGTACTCAGTGCACTTTCATGCGTGCCAAAGTTTGCTGGCACGGCTCAGGCTATGATAGAGAACATCTGGGCGACGGCTGCCGTAGCATATAGTGGGGTGGACGGCAGGGAACAAAGGGGGCTTGTGAGAGCATGTTCCGGGGGGGGGGGAAATGCTCTGCGCAAAGGCGGCCTTACTTAATGCCTATCCCAGGCTCAGCACGGGGGAGGGGATTGAGGACAGGAATGGACGGGTTTGCCCTTCTGTTGCCTCGGTGATGAATGCTGGAGACAGAAGCACAGCACTAGGTAGCAGGGTGACAGAGACTTTTGTTTCCGCTGCTAGACAGATATGTGCCTAAGTTCGAAGATGCCGCCGACGCAATCACCGCTGTTAGCCTCTTCACTCTGTCCTTCTCTCGGAGCCCCGTGGCGGGGGGCAAGGGAGCAGGAAGTAGATTGGAGAGGAGGGAGGATTGGTAGAACATTTCCAGTCCAGACAGATTTGTCATTGTTTCCCCCATTGCCGGTTCCATCCATATGGAAACAAGATAAAATGAGTCGCATATCATGAATAGGTATATTTCAAACACAAAAGTACTTTTATTGACTGAAGGTTAAGGTCAGACGGTTGAAAATCTGTTATTTGTGAGTAGAATTTTGGATTGGATTCTGATTTATGCATGCTGCATCTTACTGAGCATGCACATCTATGCAAGAGAAATCCATGTTTGGGCATTTATTAAGTCATGGAAGCCATGAGTTACTGATATATGATAGGAGCCACTACAATTCTTTATACGAGTGAATGAACCCCTTCCCTCTTTACCGGTCATTTACTAGTTTATATGTAAGCTGGCCTGGGTGTTCCAATAATGTGATGTATATACTTCATTTTCAAAATCTTCCCTCTTTGTATGCTTTGTTCTCAGGTCGTCCTTACCTTAGTGCTCAGCTCTGAAAAATGAGTCCCACATTTTTAATATTGCGAAGAGCTTTCTGTCCTGTGGATTCATCTCAGAACCCAGACATAAAACTTAAAAGTGCTACAGGTTTTGTGATGGCAGGGATGTCAATACTGTTGGCCTAAGGATGCCAAGTTTCTGGAATCTTCACATTCCATTCATTTAACAAATATTTATCAACTGTGTATTGTAATGGACTCTAGGGTTATGATGTTCAACAAGATAGCCCCTCCTTTCCAGTGCTGGGAACCCCAAATGATACACTTGATACTTCAAATAGTGAATTCTGGCTTGCTTGAAAATAGGTAGGCAAACATTATTCATTTCCCCTAATTGCTCTGATGACTTTTATTTTGTATTGACTTCTGCTATTTCAGATTGTTCACAACACTCTTAAATTTACATTGCTAAGATTGCCTGTTCTGCTGTCCAAAGAGAGCTGCTAAATTAAGGCTAGTCCATGACTTTGAATTTTAGGTGATCTGTTAACTATGATCTGTCTGTCTGTCTGCCTATATTTAGCCTAAAACAGACCACCTAGTGTCTTAAGAGGTTTGACTTTGTCAAAAAAATAGTTTAAGAACTATTGTTAGTCCTAAGTGTGTTGAGAATTTGAGTTTACTTCAATTATTTGTGTTGAGAATTATACTCTGCTACTCATGGCTTCACATTTCTAATTGCTTTTTAATATTTGAAGATTTACTTTTTACCTCTAAGTTTTTCTAAGACGTTGCCCTTTCCCTCTCTTGCATTTTCCAAGCAATAGGTCAGATCCATCAAATGGTAGGTTTATGGCCAGGAGAAAACCATTTTTCCAGGAGAAACCATTTTTCAAACTAAAATCACTATAGGTTACTTCAAATTCCTTCAGGTGGTCTCTCTCTGAAATATAATGATCATAAACTATAAACTCCCTTATCTCAGAAGCGATAGGCATCCTATGTTATGTAGAAATAGAATCTATAACTCAAGCTACAAAAAAATGATCTTGACCAATTTTTAGTCTGATGAAAACACCAGAAAGATGCATATTAACACTAAATTTTGCCTCCATCCTTGCACAACTCTGTATCTGTTAGTAAGAAACTGTACCCCGGGTAGTAGCTCCCCTTCCGTTTGAGGTTAACTGACATTTCTATGCAGTCGTTGCCTCTGGCATGTATCGGATGTTCAGATGTTAAATAGAACCTACATTCTTGAAATCAAGGCATCTTAAGGATTGAGAAAATTGATTACCAGTTTCAGTCATATCAGGGGTATAGAAGTTGACACCAAAATCCTGAAAATACTGTCAAATGTATCCAGCACATGGTAACTGAGAGTGAACGTACATATGTGTCTTTGTTTCTCTGATCTCCAAATTATTATGTCACTTTTGTGTTATATGGAGACTCAAACACCCCAAATGATTCATTAGGTCCCAAAGAAAATGTAGACATCATCATTTTAAACCCGAGAGTGATTCTCTGAGTTCATTATTCTGAAGTAAATAATTGAGTTTTGACTAGAACCTTCGGAGGGTCTACTGTGACTTTGTTTCCTTGACCAGACTAACTAAAGTGAGTCCTTTGGAATTAACCCTCCATTGAAGGGTAGTGCTAGTGGTATAGGTCCATGTCCTGATTTCTTCCTTCATACGTATCCAGTCACCAACGGCCTCTAACATTTGGTGTCTATTTCCCTTTGTCATCCGATTGGCTCACAGCGACCTGTTTTCGGTGGCAAGACACTGAAGTGACAAACACATCCAGTGGTCAGTCTTACCAAAGCAATGGCTTATCCACATTGCCCATGGTTCGACAGTTGGTTTTCAAAGAGGTCTTCTGAGTTTGATGTCAGGGACCCACTGCCCACGGAGAATCTCAGGCATTAAGGCCACCTTGCGCAGTTGTTGGTTAGTCCAAAGCTGTCCTCTGGGATAAGACATGTGCATACGGCAGGAGAATTTGGGGTTGCCCATCTGGACACAAGGGGGAAGATTGACCCAGCCGCTACAGATGATCCAAAAAGCTCTGTGTTTTTCGTGACTGATTTTATAACCCTATTTCATCCCACCTCTGGATGAGCTCAACTGTCTTGTCAGCCCTTCATCTGCATAGTGGCCCTGCTCTGCTTCTCCGGCCAGTGAACGTGGTCTTGAAGCACCGTTCAGGCAGGAGATGTAACATGTTTGGTGAGCTGCTCAGGCATTTCTGTCACACAACTCCACAAACAACCTCACTGCTGTCTGAGATCCCAGCTTGAGCCCGTCCTTATTCTACCGCATTATCATTGCCCAGTCCCTGAGCAAGACCCAAAGTGTCATAAGCCACAAAACAGTCCCCCACAGCCCACTGTTGGCACAATTCTGTCACCTCTAGCTTGCTTATTCCCTCTTTAATGTGAGTACAGCCGTTGTTCTGCTCATGTAAGCTCAAGTATCAGCTGGTAATTTTGACAATATCAATATGTATTCATAACCACGAACTGTCTGTCATTAAAACAAACTTCCCTGAAACATTCGGAAATTCAGCAGCAGGTATGATATCAGAACTTGCCGCGACTATGATTGTTCAGTGCTGTGCACATCGTCTTGAACTGCTCACTGTTGCCCAGAGAGAGAGGTGATCCGTTCTTCTTTTGTGTAAAATATTATTCAACTCAAAAAAATCTAACCTCAATGAGGAACCACACTGAAGAAACAGGGTTGAAAACATGCTGAGCAGAAATCTCCATGAGGCCAAGAACAGCAGAGTGCGATCAGACTCTGACTGTAAGCGACAGTGACCCTGCTCTGACAGAAGAAAATGTGTGTCAGTGTCTCATTTAAGTGAAAGGTCATTTTCAGAAGCAATGTATGAGACTTCATATAAAACTCACAAATGTAAAAGTAATATTTGTTTTGCCATTTTCCTCTTTAAATGAGTGTAGGACTAGCGGTGTGTGAAGAAGTGAATCCTCATTCAGGGATCTTGTTCCTCTGACTTAAGTTTATTCCTAAGAGACCAGATAGCAACAAAGGTCGGACATAGTCACTGCAAGAAAATCTTTGGTGGAACCACTTGAGCTGGTAACCCAATGTTTATAATCTGATTCTTTGGGCTCCATTTACCACAGAGGAGATTAAAGGCTTCAATTCATGTCTTTCCTGTAGCATGCCTCACGGGGAGAATCTGTTGTCCCTCGTGATGTTTAAAGAGTTCTCCAGCTGCTGGGCTTCTAAAGGTGTTTCTCAACCTTTTTATAACCTCTGCCCCTCTTTGATAAAGAAAAATCTCATGTTTCTCTGGAAATTATTTTATGCCCTGCCTGTTAATGGGGAAGACGGTAATGGGGGAGGAGAGGGGGAGGGATGGTAGTTCCATTTGTGTTTTGTTTTCTGAGTTTCTTCACCGGCCACAAAGATTATATCAAACTTTCTCCTGTAGCTTTTGAAAAATCTTTTTGTTTACTTGTTTTTAGATACGGAATGATATAATATTGAACACACTTTATCCAGTCTATGTACGTTCCACACCTCAGTTCTATTACCCTTCTCTAGATATGCAAGACTATAGCAACGTGCTCTGATAAATGGAAATAGTATTGTTTCTCAAAATGTTAAACTAAAACTAAACTTTTGAAGCACAGGATATGTCTTTAGCCCCTCTGAGGATAAAAATATGAATCTGGTTTATGTATACCTCAAAATTATATCTATTTTTTTAGTTCTTTAACCAATGGTTTTAGTACAAGATAGACAACAACCAGTTTCAGAGAACAATGAAAACACTATCGTGTCATTTTCCACTTATCCAGCCAAATGAAGGAATTCTTAGGGGACATCTTCAAACTGTTAGTAATCACCAACAAGTAATATTCTGGTGTGTATTGTGCTTGTAGCTCTTCTTGTCTTCGTTGGTAAATTTTTCAGTTGTCTGATGAAAATACATCTAGATATCTTTCACCCATATTAAATCATCTTCTATTATTAGCAAAATCTATTTTTTTTAGTCTAGTCCTGAATTTGGTTTACAAGGTTACTAATTATCAGGCATTTTACTTAGAAAACTAGAAGATTTAAATGGAGCTTCTGCACTGGTCATGCCATCTGACTTCCAATGATAGGACACTGCTCCTTTCCATGTAGCCCACATAATCTTTTGTAAAATCTTTTGATTACATCTGTGATCCCCTTAAGTAGCCACTTTTTTTTCTCTTTTTTTTTTGCTATGAGCCAGAAACTGTTAGGCATTCATACCCCTGTGCCTCCCTAAATGCACAGCAGTCTACTAGGGTAGTCAGTGTTATCCCCATTTTCCAGATGAAGAAACTGAGATTCAGAGAGATTAAGTAACTTTCACAAGGTCAACCAGTCAGTAAGCGATAGAGCCAGAATTCAAACCCAGATCTGCCCGAGTCCAAAGCCCGCGGTCTGCAGTGTGACTGCATATAGCTTTCAGACGTGATACGTGACCCTTCTTCCAGCATTCTTTGGATCTTCACTGAATTACTTCTGGAGCCAAATGATTTATTTGATCTATCTTGTCTGAACTTTTGATAAATATCTCATATTTATCAAATATCCTCGGACAATATGCAGGTCACTTGCCGACGTTCCCATTCTTCTGGTTTCCTTTGAGGACCCAGAGCTAGACTATTGCTAAGCAAGTCCCTGTTGGTATAGTTTGCTCAGACCAAATGCTATGGATGTCTTCTTTTATCCTGTAGAGTCATTTTTCCCCCTTGTGGAACTTCTTTGAATAAGGAGAATAAGAATAGGCTAAAGTTTTTTCTTAACTTGAACATTCAAGAAGTTGTCAGTGGACATTAAAATATTGCTTTCTGTCCTGGGTTAGCAAAGTTTCCCCAAGCCTGCATTTTGACAAATCAGATTTCATGTGTGAGAGGCATTGATGTCACAAGGCTCAGTTGGTTAGGCGGCTGCCTTCGACTCAGGTCATGATCCCGCGTCCTGGGATCGAGTCCCACATCGGGCTCCTTGCTCGGCAGGGAGCCTGCTTCTCCCTCTGCCTCTGCCTGCCTTTCTGTCTCTCTGTGCTCGCTCGCTCTCTCTCTGACTAATAAATAAATAAAATCTTAAACAAAAAATTAAAAAAAAAAAAAAGATGTGAGAATGGTGACTATGCCCTGAGAGCACTTTTCCATCTCTGCAAATTGAGAAATGTTCACAGGAGTTTCAGAACCCAAGAAAGTATTGACGGCAGTGGAAGTTCTGTATATTAAAATACACTATTTGGAATTTCTTCAGTGAGGGCAAACAAATTTGAGGACCAACTTCATTTTTCTTAGATATCTTAATTCCTTAGCAACAATACCAGATCATTTGATAAAATTTGGTCCTGGAACTTTTTGATGATGAAGATAACTATCATTGTTATCCTCAAGAGCTGAAAAGTAAAATTACATGTGGCAATCTAGACCTTTTTTTTTTTTGCTCACAGTATTGACAGAAAGTTAGTTGAGTTTCACAAAATATACCCACTGAAATTCAACCATTTCTGAAATGAGAGAGGGTTTCATTTTCGTGTACTGAATGATGAATGTCCTCTGGAAGCGATGGGGACAGAATAAATAAATGTTAACATAAAGAATATATACCCTAGTTAGCAGCAAAGTTTAAGAAAATTTCCCAAAGAAGACATAAAGATGGCCAACAGACATATGAAAAGATGCTCAGCATCACTGATTATCAGGGAATTGCAAATAAAAACTACAGAGAGAGACCACCTCACACACGTCAGAACGGCTAAAATCAACAATACGGAGGATATGGAGAAAGGGGAACCCTCTTGTACTGTTGGTGGGAATGCAAAGTGGTATGGCCCCTCTGGAAAACCATATGGAGGTTCCTCAAAAAGTTAAAAATAGAGCCACCCTATGACCCAGCAATTACACTACTAGGTATTTACCAGGATGTAAAAATACTAATTCAGAGAGGCATGCACCATGATGTTTACAGCAGCATTGTCTATAAAAGCCAAATTATGGAAATGACCTAAATGTCCGTCCACTGATAGATGGATAAAGAAGATGTGAGATGTTTATATTTCGTATATCTCACAAAAGAATGAAATCTTGCCATTTGCAACAACATGGAGGGAGCTACAGAATATTATGCTAAGTGAAATAAGTCAGACAAAGACAAATACCATGTGATTTCACTCATATGTGGAATTTAAGAAACAAAACAAACAACCGAAAAGATAGAAAAAGATTGAGAGAATCAAGAAACAGAGTCTTTCTTAACTATAGAGAATAAACCCATGTTTCCCAGAGGGGAGGTTGGTGAGGGCATGAGTGGAGTAAGTGATGGGGGTTAAGAAAGGCCCTTGCAGTGATGAGCTCCAGGTGCTGTATAGAAGCTTTGAGTCACTGTATCGTACACCTGAAACTAATATTACACTGTATGTTAACTAACTGGAATTTAAATAAAAACTTTAAAAAAGACATTTAAGAAAATACAGGGACAAATAGAAACAATAAATTTTTAAAGGCCAACATTGTAGGAATTCAAATATCTGATCCATGTTCTTCCACTTAAAACTAGGTAGTAAATGGAATGTCGGGTTGTATCAATGGAGTAATTCTATTTTTAGAAAGTTCAAATACTAAGCTTAAGCTGAATTATAAGTTTATCCTGAAATATTTAATGTAATTTTGCTCATAAGTGCTAATAATATTTTTAAGTAGATGTCACTTATGTGGAATTATTAAGTAACTGTCCGAGTGATTTTGTATAAATTTCTAAGTTAAATTTATCTTGTTTGTTAATATAGGAAAGGTTAGTTTCAGGAAGGATTTTCCCTATAGCAATTGGGAACAAAGGAATAAGAAAAATAAGTTTAATACTAATTAGAAGTTATTTGTTCAGTTCTGACATTTGGAAATATAATCAAAATTAGTTTTTCCAACCAACTCTATATTTCTAAACTCTTCCTGGATCTAAGACTATGTTGCAGAGGGACATTGCTTTTTCCAAAGGATATATTTATTATTTTGAAAATATAATACAGCCTCCTGGAAGAAGCCCTACTAGGTGGCTTCCCTGTTATGCGCAATCTTAAGTTATTTTGACTTTATTATAATGAAAGTATTTAGGTTCATTTCAGTGTTATTTATGTATGTTTGGACCTGGGAAAGGCAAAGTTAATTCCCATCCTTAAGCTCCCAGGAGATGCCACGTGGTTGGAATTCATTTTTTTTTTAAAGATTTTATTTATTTATTTGATAGACAGAAATCACAAGTAGGCAGAGAGGCAGAGAGAGAGGAGGAAGCAGGCTGTCCGCAGAGCAGAGAGCCCGATGCGGGGCTCGATCCCACGACCCTGGGATCATGACCTGAGCCGAAGGCAGCGGCTTTAACCCACTGAGCCCCCCAGGTGCCCCCTGGAATTCCTCATTTTTGAATAGTGCTATTTGCCTTTTACGATGAATGCTACATGCCGTGTCCTCGTTTTATTCTAATAATCCTGTGTAACAGGGCAGATGAGAAAACTGAGCACAGAGAACTTGTAGAATCATTTTATTAGATCATGGTTAGTTGTTATGGGAATCAACCCTAGATCCAGAGTCTTCTGATCCAAAGCAGAAGACAGAAATCTAACGCGGGAGTCTGAAGGCCGGAGTCTAGTCCTGGGTGTCCGGTTACCAGCTGTGCAGCCGCGGGTCAGTCACTACCTCTGGGCCTTCGCTTTCCTGTCCTGTATGGTAACTGGGTTGAGGTAGATGAGGTCTAATCCTCCTTTAGTTCTACACTTCCCAGGCGGTTTTCCCTAAGGACAGTAACGTGACAACCTGGAACTAAGCCATGCCTCTTAGAGGCGTAGTTTCCTCCTCAACTCTCCTTTCCTGGGTTAATGGCCTCATCTCTTTCTGTGAATCCAGGTAGGACTGAGTTTTCTGAGGACGTGCCGTTTCCCTTGGTCCCTGATTCACTCCGCTACAGGTCCGAGCTGCGGGCATCTTCTGTAACGACTCGCGGCCCCGCTCCGCGTTCCTAGGTCCTCTTTCGGAAGCGGACCTGGCTTCTCGGAACGCATGCAGAGCTCGTTGCCCTGGAAGCTCCGAGTTCCCCGAGTTCTCTTGGGCAGCAGCACTTCTCTCCCAGGACTCACTGTCAGGATCCGACGTCGCGCCCACCTCGTCTCCATGACCTCATGGAGACTCTCCAGTTGCCCCGACCGCGCAGCGTGGGAATTTGAGGCCTATCAGGTCTAAGACCAAGGAGACCAGGTCCACTCTCGAGTTAAGACTTCTTTCCTCACACTGTTCCTACCGTTTCCCACCTTCATTTTTCAGTAGTTTTCTTAACCTGCTCCCGAATGTGCCAAAGTCCCGGACAGAGGCCACCGTGGGCCTCAGCGTCACCGCCGAGCCATGGAATGGGTGTCCCCCGCAGCACATCCCGGCTCCACACCCTCTGCCGCGTGGGCTGCGGGATGGATCTGTGGCAGGCGGGAGAAACTTAAAGTTTAACGTTTGCCCCAAAGACTCCAAGGTTACGGGGTGGCCAGGGGCGTTGCTCGGGGGCAGCCGCGCTTTCTTGGAAGCTTCTCTCTCCCGCACCACCTACCGAGGACGAAGCAGTGAGCACAGACCAGCCCCTCGCCGGTCGGGATCCCCGGCAGGCGGGCCTGGCTCCCAGCCCGTGCGGGACGGTGTCGCTGGGGTCGCCGGGTTGGGGACGCACGAGCCGGACCTCGGGTTCCCGGGGGAGCCTCCTCTCGGCGCGGAAGGGGGTGGTCTGTGCGGCCGCCTGCAGCCGGCTCGGCCTGGATGTTCTTTCTAACGGGCCCTGAGCGTCCAGGAAGGTGTCGGTGTCCACGAGACGCTGCTTCCACCTGCTTTGAGAGACGCGTTGCAGAGGACAGTCCCCAGTTTCTGTTACGAACTTGAAAAGTTCCGGAAATGCCTGGGCCGCTGCCTAGTCTGCGCGTCCCCCCGGGCCCCCACCTGGGGCCGACGCACGCCTGACCCGAGCGAGTCCTCCGAGTGGCTGCGGCGGCTCCTGCGGCGGCTGGTCCCCGGGCGCCGTCCGGTGTACACGACCGTGCACGCGGGGCTGGGTGCGTGCGTGTGCAACACCTGTGCGCGCAGGCGGACGGGCTTGCGGCCAAGGAAACCAGCCCCTTTCAGAACTGCCCTGCAGGTACCGCGTCTGAGCCTGGCCGCGCGCATCCCGCCCCAGGGGGACGCCTTCTGGCCGCTCTGCTCTCGGACGCCTTCTTCCGGGACACTTGTCCTGATGAGTCAGCTTGACTCCGCCTCAAGGTGACCTTCCCAGTCCGCTCAGAAGCCCACTCTCCGGTGGAAACGCCCTGACGTCTCCACACTCCGGGCCAAAGTAGTGGCGGTCCTGCGGGCGCTGAGCGCATCCCACCCACTCGAGAAGCACTACCGGGGCCGCCGACTAACCCTGTGACCTATTCGAAGGCACCAATTGTGTTTTCTACAGTAGAGGCCGCGTCGCAAGTCAGAAGGCGTCTGAACTTCCAAGCCAGACGGGGTTCCGAATCAATGTCACTGCTCTGTTGTCTTTAAGTAAGTACCCAAAGGTTAGCCTCAGCTATTTTATATGGAAATCAGGGACTGGAATGTCCAACTCCATAAGGCTTTCTGAGAAGTGCCCACAGGCCCCGTGTATTACATTCCCTTGTATCTTACCCGAAGCCCAGGGCCTCCAGAGACACAAGAAGCGTTGGGTGTGCTCGTGTTCTTCGACCTACAATATCCTGATACCCCAAAGTCTGACCCCTTCCTTTCAAAAGAAGTTGGTTCCTTCTCAGTAATGGCAGCTTGATAAGGGCATGGGATACCTGGGTGATGGCCAGGCTTCATCACCTAGGATATTCACAGAGACCAGAATCGGGAAGTCACCCATTCAGGAAGCTATAAAAAGGATGTCGTTTCTAGGTAGATTTGTTGAATGAATGAGCTCATTCACTTAACAAATAATTCTGGTGTACTCACTGTATGCCTGCCAATTGTGCCATCTAGGGGATGGCAAACATTTTTAAATTTAATTTAAAAAATACAACTAAATAAAGCTAAGTGTAGCAAAGAAAAGAAATACAAGCTGAGATCCTGAGTTCCTTTCCAAATCTAAACTACATGATTCAATGTCTATATTTCCAGAAAAGTGGAAAATTATTCACCAAATTGGAAATGTGGAAGTGGAAACTTCAAGATCCTTTGTAAATGTGTTCAACGCTGCTTATTTGTCTTATGTTCTGTTCTTTCCTGACTGGCCCATCTAGTCCGAGTGTCCTGGTGGTCCAGTCAGCGTCCCTGTGTCCATGTAGATGTGACTCCCTTTACCTGGAACTTTTTCATACCAGTACTTAAAACGCTCTTAATCATCCTGCCTAGGTTGCGCAATTTCACAATGAGCTGGTGAGACTACATGACCTTTAGGATTTCTCAGGTTTAAGACATTTTGATCTCTTTAGCCCCGCTAATGAAGGAAGAGACTACACTGTGCTCCCCACCTTTTTACTTCTGAATTGTATTTTCTGTGGTGGGTTGTCACGATGAACTTTTTTTTAGCTTTTCTGGTATCAGAGCTCCCACCAGAAGAAGCTGGAATGCAGGGCGTGCATTACATGAAAAGTGAAATGTTTCAAAAGGGCTTTGAAGTGTTGAATAGGAATATTGTATTAAGAACATTCCACCAAATGGAAGAAGCCTGGAAAGTGGACAAGCTGTGGATGTGCAGATGGAGTTACTAACCGGCAGTGAAGCAGAGAACACAGCCTGTGTGTACAGATCGATCCGTCATGTCTTCGTACATCGGGATGTACCAAGAGGCTGTCAGCAGTTGTTATCTCTGTATGTACTGCTTCCAAGGAGAAGAGTCAAACTGCCCGTGTTACACGCCCAGGAGTTTCAGTTTTGTCTGTACCAATATGAATGAATTTACTTACTATGTCTCCTCGGAGAGAGGATGCTTCCACAAATGCAAATTGCCATAAAATGGTAGGTTTGTTTTGTGGATGAGCTGGGGGCAGCGGAGGGGCAGAGAGGAAGACGCTCTAGCTTTACCATTCTTTTACAAATCTCGTTTATCCTAAAATCAGACAATCTACAAACTGTAATAATCCAGCGTGCTCCCTACTGCCCCGCGACGCTTACATTTAGAATGCGGGCAAAGAGCTCTCCCCCAGTCAACACGAACATTAAAGAATAGCAGAGAGCCTTTCAGGAAGGTATGACCATGAGTCAGCCAGCCATTTGAAATATTACAGAGAGGTGTTATTTCTCAGAGATAAGGAACAAAGAGGTCTTAATATCCGGCTCAGCTAGGGCAGGAAATTGCCTACTTCCTGAGCCAGAGTGGTAGAGGCCGTGGGATGGGAGCCAGATATTAGAGGGAGGAAGCAAGTACACACTGGAGACCTTGGTATTTTAGCGTCGGGCACATGGACTTTGTATCAGAATGTCAAGAACCCATTTTGCACAGAAAGATGCTTGGCAAAGAATTAATTACACTAAAGCATTTTTATAAATGTCATAGAAATTAATTTTCACAGGTGGATACTCGTTCTCAGATGTTTATGCTTTCACTCCTGAACCTCCATGGTCCATGGTATGTGACAATGTTTTAATTTTTAAGTCTATCAATTATCCTGTTGATTCTAAATTCCAGTATAAAAGTGTAAAGTACCAGGCTGACCTTACATCCCTAGTCCTAATCACATACACGTGTTTTTATAGACCTTCTGTCCTACCACAATGACTCTAGCTAGTTTGTAAGCACTTAACCCCTCCGTCTTTCTTGTCCTCATTTGTAAATCCAGGGTGTTTGAACTAGATGATCTCAAAGGTTTGGGTTCTCCAGAAAGGTGGCAAAAATCCCTCAAGTATAAGACTCTATGGTGGAAAAGGGAAATCCTAGGATCCTAGATACTGAACTTGAACCTCTGCATGTCCAATTATTAATGTGTGACATTGGGAACATTCTTTAATCTCCTCAAGCTAGTTTCAACATTTGTAGCTGGAATAAAACCTGAATTTTATGGTTGTTATAAAATTAAACAACATGGGGCATTAAAGTGTCTGGCAGACAGGTATTTAAGCTGCTCCTTTCCCTCCCTTCTCTTCTTCCAGCATGATGTAGATTTAATAGATTTTATTCACATTTATTAGAGGAAAGCCCAGGTTCAGATGGTAAAGTTGAAAGAAAAGAAGCAAAAGATTAATTTTACAGGAGCATCTGAAGATGGGTTGAACCTTGACAAGGAAAAATAAGGATGAAGGACAGCCTCCACAGGGAAGAATATAATCGAAAGTGTGGTGGTTGGGACAAAATGGTGTATGTGGAGAACGGTAAGAGTCTGGAGCTGCTGAAGAGTGCTGGAACTGTAGTGGCCCGAGTTCAGATACATAACATATATTTCATGTGTTCCTTCCAATCTATCAGTTAATTTTTTTAAAAGATTTTATTTATTTATTTGACAGACAGAGATCACAAGTAGGCAGAGAGGCAGGCAGAGAGAGAGAGGGAGAAGCAGGCTCCCTGCTGAGCAGAGAGCCCGATGCGGGGCTCGATCCCAGGACCCTGGGACCATGACCTGACCCGAAGGCAGAGGCTTAACCCACTGAGCCACCCAGGCGCCCCTATCAGTTAATTTTTACTTAAATGTTTATATGTCACATGCAATATCCTCTATCCCTTTTTTTCCTTTAAAAACACATCTTGTGCTGGCAAATTGAACCTAAAAATAAAAAAAAATTAATTAAAAAAGTCTTTAAGATCATCCCCTATCTGTACGTAAAACTCTTCCTTTATCTACTAGTTATCATACACGAGTATATGTATAGTACATGGGTAATGCCACCGTTGTATGAGGAGTTCTCTATGTGAAGTGTGTAGGGGGCTCCCATATTCTGCTTTTCCAGACACACTTGCAGTGAGTAATCTCATATATCTATCCCTTTACTACATGTGTGAGTAAATCTCTAGGACAGAGTCCTAAATGGGGAATTGCCAGTTAAAGGGTATGTGTTTTTGTGATTTGGGTTATTACAGTCAAAATACCTTACAAACGGGTTTTATTGATTTCAGTGCATGTAGCCTCTTTAGGATGGTGTTTCCCTGAACGCCAGCCAAAACCCAAGTATCACACTTTCTGAATGTTGCCAATCTTTTAGATTAAAAAATTCTATTATAATGTGCTTTAAAGTAGCAATTTTTGATCATTTTGTCATGTATTTGAGAGTTGTCTATATTTCCTTTTCTGTGTTCTGTTCACAATCTACGTCCATTAGGCTAACAGACTATTGGATTTTTCCTTATTAATTAGTATATATTAGAGAAATTAGAGTTTTGTATCTTGTGCAAACAATTTTTCTCAATTTTTTGTTTGACCCTGACTTTGATTATTGTGATTCTTGCTATCCAGAATATTAAGTAAATTTTATATAGTCAAATTTATCAATTTTGTATGGCTTCTGGATTTCATTTATACTTGAACTTTTCACACTTAAGGGAGTAAAATTTTTTTCATGGTTTCTCCTACTACTTTCATGGTTTTATTTCTTACACTCAAATTTTTGATGAATTTTAAATTTATTCTGGTGCGAGTTATGAATCCAAATTTGTATTTTTCAGGTGGCTATTTAGATTTCCATCACAAATTGTTATATAATTCAGATTTTCAATGCCATTTTGAGATGTTTCTTGGATCTTGTACGTATTTGGATCTACTTCTGGATTTTCTTTTTTCTTTTATAGGCCTGTCTGCCTATTCATGTGCAAATAGCGCATTTTAAATTTTTATTAGATTTGTAAAACCCGGTAGAAGTAGTTTCTTTCTCTTGCTTTAATTTTTCAGAAAATTTCTGGCTATTTTTGTTTATTTTTCTAGATGATCTTTAGAGTCAGCCTAGTCCTACACCTACCCTCTAGAACAAATGCATCAAATTTATGAATTAGCTTAGGTGACTTTGACTTTTTAAATATTTTTGGATATTCCTTTCCAAGCACACGTGTAAGCACCAAGCATATGTGGATGTGTGTGTATATATATGTTTGTGAATGTGTGTCTGAATGTGTTTTGTGATTCTCAAGAGAATTTTTAAACTTTCTTCACATTGATCCTATTTTTTTCTGGTTAAGCACATTTTAGGATTCGGGGCTATTATTACTTTGGGAAGTGGGATCTTTTCTCCTATAGGTTTTCTAAGTGGGATTTGTTTGTATGTATAGGGGCTGACCTTGTATGTTAATTTTTTTTAGCCAGACACCTTACAGAGTTATACTTTTTAAAATTAATTCCCTTGTTTTTCCAATTATACAATCATATCATCTGCAAACGATGATAATTTCACTTTCTCTCCTTTTTATACCCTAGTTTATTTTTCTTATTTAATTGTGTTGGCTAAAACCAACAATGGACAATGTGAAGTGGAAAGGACAATGTGAAGTGGAAAGCAGTAGTAATAAATATTTATGTCTTATCTGTGACTTAAAAAATATTTTCCCTGTAACAGTTTAAATGTCATTGGAATTTTCAATTTTTTAAAATTAACATATAATGTATTATTAGCCCCAGGGATGCAGGTCTGTGAATCATCAGGCTTACACATGTCACAGCACTCGCCATAGCACACACCCTCCCCAGTGCCCATCACCCAGCCACCTCTCCCTTCACTCCCCTCCCCCCAGCAACCCTCAGTTTGTGAGATTAAGAGTCTCTTAAGGTTTGTCTCCCTCCCGACCCCATCTTGTTTTGGAATTTTCAATTTTTTTAAGATTTGGCAGACATATCCCTTTAAGTCAGATAATGTCTGAGATATATGTTTCCTTGCATTAAAAAATATAACTATCATTTTCATTTTATTAAGAGCTACTAAAATCAAGAACACATAAACAAGGAACAACAGGAAGAAAATAGATCGTGTAGTGTGATATGTTTTAGTAGAAGCAGTAAGAGCAGAAAGCATGACATAAATGACAGAATTAAGACCAATCAAGACTGGTCTCCACAAATGCAAGTGGATAAATTACCTACCAGGAGAAAAAACCAAACACGTTTGGTCATAACAAAAAGCCCAACTCTATGTTTTGTATGAATTATGCTGAAAATAGGTGTCTTGGAAGAGCTTAAATGAATAGTTAATTAAAAAGAAAACCCTCAGACCTCCTTTAAAGTGATACAGCTATTATATGTAAACAACGAATCTCGAAACACTGTATCAAAAACTAACGATGTTCTGTATGGTGACTAATGTAATAAAAAATAATAATTAAAAGAAAGATGTTTAACCTGACCCATACAAGAGAAGTATACAAAATACTAAAATATCCCTTTTTATCCACTAGATTGGCAAAAATCATCAAGTTTAATAGCAGGATATGTTGGTCAAGGTGAGTGAAACAGGCACTCTTATACAAAATTAGTGAGCGTGTTTGTTATTAAACCTCCCTGGAGCCCGACGTGGTGATCGCTAGCAGGATTACAAGTGCATATAGGACTTCGTCTTCATGTCTCTACTTGTAGAAATTTACCCTAGGAGCACACCTGATGTGTGTATTTCTGAGGTTATCTGCTTCAGTATTGTTTATAATAGAAGAGTTTTTAAACAGGTTACGTGTTTGCTACTATGGCCCCAATAAAATACGTTATGCAGGTAAATACAGTGTAATAATAGGAATCCCTTAAAAGGAGTAAGGTGTCGATACATCACTGTCTTTGAAGGACATTTTTAAGCTTAAAGAGTAAGAGTGGCGCATTATAATTTCGTGTTAAAATACGTGTCCATATGCATGCCAGGCTCAGCTGAGCACGGGTGTGCACACATGTGACTGCACATACAGAGGTTCTTTCTGTAAGGACCGCTAGGGACTGTTCAGAGCGATTGCTTCTGCGGAGAACTGGCTGTCTGGGTGGGGAAACAGAGGCAGAACACATAGCCAGTGTTCACAGTGTATCCTTCTTTGCCTTTTGAATTATGTGTCCTTTGCATCACTCATTCAAAAAAACATTTTTAAGAGTGAGGACAAAATAGAGTTACTTCAAACAGATCAAATGTCCGAAATTTTACTTTCACCATACCTTTGCTGAAAGAAATGGTCAATACTAAGGTCTGTTACCAATAGTCAATGTTAATGCCTAATACACTATTTTTAGTTTTTAGTTTTCAATATCTCATTGAATTTAATCTTCACAAAAATCTGATGAAGTAGGTGCCATTAGGATCCCTCGATTACAGATGAGAATTGGAAATTTCGAGAGATGAAATCATTTGCTCAAGGTCACACAAATAGAAAAGTGGGAGTGTAGGCTTGCGTCTAGGCAGGGCGATGGCAGAGCCCATGTTCCCAGTAGGCTCCTGTTCTGTTGTGTCTTCTTGTAAAGAGTGGAATGCAAGAAGCAACTGTCAACATCAGTAAATCACAGTGATCCTTCTAAGTAAACATTTCATTACAGTCATTCTTGGTTTTTAAAACGTACATCTAAATCTAGATAACACTGACTTCCTACTCTGGTGGGAGGAGGTTAGGTTTTTAGGGAATACTAATCTCATTTTATTTGGGCACAAATACAAATGCTAGTTCTTCCTCCCTTTTTTAAAGCAAAATATATGCATTCAAGGAAAAATAAAAGGGACCGTGGGTAAAATAATAAAGTATATAGTGAAAATAAAGAGAAATGTGATGTAGCCCATGGAAGTTGGAAAGGAGGCAGCAGAGAAAAAGCTCATGATTAATAAAACAAAATAAATTAGCATAAAACTGACCATATCTATAACATATAATGCAAAAAGTAAATGAGTTCAAAAAGAAGAGGTTTTTAATGATACGCTATTTACAAAATAGAACCTAATGACTTAAGTCTGAAAGTAAGAGACAGAAGTACACCAGGCCAAGATTCGCCAGCTCAGAGAGCACAACTGTACTTGAATCAGACCAAAGAAAACGTAAAGTGGTACCTACTCCATATTTTCCAGACCTTACTTTGTTTAATAAATTTAATTTTTTTTGTTTAATAAATTTTACTTTGTTTAATAAGTTTACTTTGTTTAATAAATGATTGAATCCATCATCTATACATTTATGTAAGGCCTCCTTAAACAACTTTTTACTGTTTAACCAGGCATGTGCATTTAGAGAGGAATTTTTCTCTTTTGACCTTTTATTTAAGAAAAAAACCTTTAAATATTGATATACAAGCTAATTTTCTCAAGTTAGGAGGGGATCCTGTATATTTTTAGTTATTTATTTTTTGTAAGCTTAGGCCATTTATGTTTGGTTTTTGTCTTCCCCTTTTTGTATTAAAGAGAACCTTTGTCATTTTTTAAAAGCTCATATTCATATGGAAGTCTCCACTCCCACTCAGCTCTCCCTGGTGCCTCTTCCCACTTTGTTTTTACTGAAAAACATTCACCCAGGATATGTGGTACAATAGCATGGAGGTTTTTCCTTTCAGGGTTAAGACAATGTTTTCTGCACAATTTCTGTGTGGTCTTTTGGTGATTTCCAAAATTAAATGGCCCTTTATCTCAAGGAAATAGCCTTCAGTGACACCGAGGTTCTTCCTTTTGGCTGGTGACAACTTGAGTCTCTGGAGCCCCAGCTAAGAACCAGTTAGGCAGTCCCAACTTATTTGAGTAAGTATTCAGTTCCAAGTTTAAGCGCCTGTATTGAACTATGCTTGGGAGACTGAGAGGTGATTAGGGTGTGACCATTGCCTCCAGCAGCTCCCAAGCAAATCAAGGTTTGCCGATCACTCAAGGGATTTAATTTGCTGGGGAAGCAAAAAGGAAAGTGAGCGTTGCCTATGTTCAAATGAATCCGGGCCTTATTTCCAGAAACAGAGATGATCCCCTAGTGAGTGGCAATTCTTACCTCTTGTTTTTTGCCTCTTGAAGGTTTTTTTTTTTAATGTTGTGTTAGTCACCATACAGTACATCATTAGTTTTTGATGTAGGGTTCCAGGAGTCATTGTTCGTGTATAACGCCCAGTGCTCCATGCAAAACATGCCCTCCTTAATACCCATCACGGGGCTAAGACATCCCCCCAACCCCTTCCCTCTAAAACCCTCAGTTTGTTTCCCAGAGTCCATAGTCTGTCATGTTTTTCTCCCCCTTTATTCCCCCTTTCAGTTTTCCCTTCCTTCTTCTAATGCCTCCATGCTATTCCTTATGTTCCACAAATAAGTGGAACCATATTATTGTCTTTCCCTGCTTGACTTATTTCACTCAGCATAATCTCCTCCAGTCCCATCCATGTTGATGCAAAAGTTGGGTATTGATCCTTTCCAATGGCTGAGTAATATTCCATTGTATGTATGAACCAGAACTTCTTTATTCATTCTTCTATTGAAGGGCATCTTTGCTCTTTCCACAGTTTGGCTATTGTAGATATTGCTTTATGAACTTTGGGGTGCATGTGCTGCTACATCTGTATCTTTGGGGTAAAAACCCAGTAGTGCAATTGCTGGGTCATAGGGTAGCTCTATTCTTAATTTTTTGAGGAACCTCCACACTGTTTTCCAGAGTGGCTGCACCAACTTGCATTCCCATCAACAGTGTAAGAGGGTTCCCCTTTCTCCACATCCTCTCCAACACTTGTTGTTTCCTGTCTTGTTGACTTTGGCCATTCTAACTGGTGTAAGGTGGTATCTCAACGTGGTTTTGAATTGAATCTCCCTGATGGCTAGTGATGATGAATATTTTTTCATGTATCTGTTAGCCATTTGTATGTCTTCTTTGGAGAAGTGTCTGTTCATGTCTGAATCGCCAAGGAAATGTTGAAAAAGGAAAACAAAACTGGGGGCATCATATTGCCTGATTTCAAGCTATATTCCAAAGCCATGATCACCAAGACAGCATGATACAGGCACAAAAACAGACACATAGATCAATGGAACAGAATAGAAAAATCAGAAATGGACCTTCAACTCTATGGTCAACTAATCTTCGACAAAGCAGGAAAAAATATCCAATGGAAAAAAAGACAGTCTCCTCAGTAAATGGTGCTGGGAAAATTGGACAGCTACATGCAGAAGAATGACCCTCAACCATTCTCTCACACCATACACAAAGATAAACTCAAAATGGATGAAAGACCTCAATATGAGACAGGAATCCGTCAAAATCCTAGAGGAGAACATAGGCAGTAATCTCTTCAAAATCAGCCACAGCAACTTCTTTCAAGACATGTCTCGAAGACAAGGGAAACGAAAGCGAAAATGAGCTTTTGGGACTTCATCAAGGTACAAAGCTTCTGCACAGCAAAGGAAATAGTCAAAACAAAGAGGCAACCCACAGAATGGGAGAAGATATTTTCAAATGACACTACAGATAAAGGGCTGATATGCAAAATCTATAAGGAACTTCTCAAACTCAACACCCAAAAAACAAATAATCAAGTCAAAATATGGGCAGGAGACATGGACTCTTGAAGTTTAAATGACCTAATGCGAGGGGGAGGAGTCAAGATGGCGGAGAAGTAGCAGCTGAGACGACATCAGGCAGCAGGAGATCAGCTAGATAGACTATCAAACCATTCCGAACACCTACGAATCCAATAGGAGATCGAAGAGAAGAAAAACAACAATTCTAGAAACAGAAAATCGACCACTTTCTAAAAGGTAGGACCAGCGGAGAAGTGAATCCAACGCGATGGGAAGATAGACCCCAGGGGGAGGGGCTGGCTCCCGGCAAGCGGCAGAGCACAAAATCAGGACTTTTAAAAGTCGGCTCCGGGGCACCTGGGTGGCTTAGTGGGTTAAGCCTCTGCCTTCGGCTCGGGTCATGATCTCAGGGTCCTGGGATCGAGCCCCATATGGGGCTCTCTGCTCAGCGGGGAGCCTGCTTCCGCTCTCTCTCTCTCTGCTTGTGATCTCTCTCTCTCAAATAAATAAATAAAATCTTTAAAAAAAAAAAAAAGTCGGCTCCACGGAGGGACATCGCTCCAGAGGCTAAACTGGGGTGAAGTCCTCACAGGGACAGCGTGGACTCAGGTCCCACGGGGTCACAGAAGGATCGGGGGTGTCTGAGTGTCGCAGAGCTCACAGGTATTAGAGCGGGGAAGTCGGCTGCGGAGACAGAGCTGAGGTTTCCTAGAGCCATGGTCTGTGACACGGGCCGGTGCTCTGTGCAAGGGTCCCCACAAGATCCGGGGAGACTCCGACCCGGGACAGCTCAGGGATCTACGGGGTTCGGAGACTCCAGGTGGGACTCTGCCAGAGACAGAGACGCTTGGTCACAGGCTGGGTGAGCTCGGAGCTCCCGGAAGCCAGTGAGACGGGACTGATTACACAGGATTTTCTCCGAGCGCGGCCGGAGCTGGGGAGACGGGAGTGATTAAGCGCTTTTCTCTGAAGGCGCTTCTTCAGTAAGACTGGGGCCCCGAGCTCTCAGCTCCTCCCACCCGGAGATTGGGAGGCCGCCATTGTCATTCCCGTCCTCCGGAACTCGACGGAAAGCGTTCAGGGAACAAAAGCTCCCAAAAGCGAATCTGAGAGGATGACTCAGCCCGGCCCCTGGTAAGGGCGGTGCAACTCCGCCTGGGGCAAAGACACCTGAGAATCACTACAACAGGCCCCTCCCCCAGAAGATCAAAGAAATCCAGCCAAGACCAAGTTCACTTAACAAGGAGAACAGCGAATTCTTATCTGGACAAAATGACAAGGCGGAAAAACTCACCACAAAAAAAAGAACAGGAGACAGGACCGAAGGCTAGGGACCTAATCAATACAGACACTGGTAATATGTCAGATCTGGAATTCAGGACGACGATTCTCAAGGTTCTAGCCAGGCTCGAAAAAGGCATGGAAGATATTAGAGAAACCCTGTCAGGAGAAATAAATGACGTAATGCCTGGAGGATTAAACCATATCTCCAGCCCTCCTTTCCTGTCCTTTGTTTAATGAAAAGAAACCTACCACTGAACTGAGGGCCCAAACACCTTAAGCTGTAATTTTATTAATGTTTTCCAAATTAGTTCTCATGCAATCACGCTGAGGTTAGCTATTGAGTCTCTTGTCTAAGGGAAAACATTAAATGTGCAACAGCAGAAAAAGACTGTAGGGTAAACTGAAACAAAAGGTCTGTGTAGGGGCTGTGGGTTTTCTTCCTTCATTAAAAGAAAAAAAAAATGCTTGCTGACATCTACAATGATGTGGGGAAAGGGGAATCCTCCTACCCTGTTGGTGGGAATGCAAGGCAGATGAATGGATAAAGAAGATGTGGTATATATACACAATGGAATACTATGCAGCCATCAAGAAAATGAAATCTTGTCATTTGCAATGATGTGGATAGAACTAGAGGGTATTATGCTAATGAAATAAGTCAATCAGACAAAAACAATTATCATATGATCTCACTGATACGAGGAATTTGAGAAACAAGACAGAGGATCAGAGGGGAAGGGAGAGAAAAATGAAGCAAGATGAAACCAGAGAAGGAGACAGACCATAAGAGACTCTTAATCTCAGGAAACAAACTGAGGGTTGCTGGAGGGAGGTGGTGGGGAGGGATGAGGTGGTTGGGTGATGGACACTAGGGAGGGTATGTGCTATGGTGAGCGCTGTGAATTCTGTAAGAGTGATGAATCACAGACCAGAAACAAATACTACATTATATATTAATTAAAAAATGCCACCTGCATAAAAATGGGGATATGGATTCCACCATTATCTTCTCTTATCTGATTTAATGCAAGAATGAGTAGCTACTGCATAGGGTTACAGCTGTTTGTGTTCACATTTAAGAACAATAGTATATTGTTTGGAGGAAGACATTTTAGGAGAGGTAGAGGATGCAAGCTAGT
This sequence comes from Taxidea taxus jeffersonii, assembly GCA_003697995.1. NCBI lineage: Eukaryota > Metazoa > Chordata > Mammalia > Carnivora > Mustelidae > Taxidea > Taxidea taxus. The sequence goes on from ML103519.1 coordinate 197,512, forward strand.
AAGACCAGAGTAGCTGTAAATAACCGAGAATATGAACATAAAATTCCATTTAGAAAATACATACAGGCATGGGTGCAGGGTAAAATATTCTTGATATTCTGAGTTAATATAGAGAATACCACCATTACTGACAATTAACAACGATTAAACCATTTTATGTAAATTAGGCGAGAAATTTTTTAAAGGTGTTATCACAACAGGGCTTCCCCAAAGCTACACCACAGGATAAGCTTGTGGTTGTGCTAGGAGATACTGATCTGCTCAGCTCAGCCCTTGAGGCTGCCAGGAGAGACACGGACTGGGCCCTTCCACTGGAGCAAGGGTTCTGGCTGATGAATTCATTTTGGTTTGTTTGGGACTTTCCTGGTTTTAGAACTTAATGTCACCTGTCTTGGGAAATCCTTCAGTCCTAGGCAAACCAGAATGTTGTCACCCTACATCAAGGCAGTCTCGGTGCAGCAGGGGCTCTGCAGGTCCCAGGGTCTGCATAGGCAGGAAGAATGTAAGCTGCCTTCAGCTCCTTCAGCTCTGCTGGGAGATACTGAGCATAGCATGGCCAAGAAGGTTCTCTTCCACCTGATCATAGGCTTTACTAATGCCATGTTTTTAAAGACATTTGTCCATTTAAATTAAGTTGTTAAATTATTGATGCAAAGTTGTTCCTAATACTTCTTAAACTTTTAATGCTTGTAATGACATATCCTACTTTATTTTGATGTTGGGCACTTCTGTCTCTCTGCCTTCCTCTCTCTTCCTAGTCGGTTCCATCCCCAGCCAGCTCAACCTCCTACCTGTCTCTCTCCCTCCCTCTCCCTTTTTACTTTTTAAGTCAAACTTGATAGTGATTATTCAGGTTTCTGTGTTCTTATGATAAATTGGCCTCTTTAATATGATGAAACACACCTCTTTATCTCTCTTAATTCTTCTCTACTTAAAGTCTACTTTGATATCAGTGTAGTCATATCAACTGCTTTTTGTTAATGTATACTTGGTATGTCTTTTTTCTATTCTTTGAAGCATTATATATTTTATATTTATGGTGTTATTTATTACTTAGCTGTAATTGTATTTTTTAAATCCAGTCTGAAAATCTTAACTGAAATATTTCATTCGTATGTATGTACTCATATATGTATTCAATATGCATATTCAATTTATATATATGATGCAATTACTGATAAAGCTGGGGTTTGGTCTACCATTTTGCTATTGGTCTTCTATTTTCCCCTTCTTCTGTTTGTTTGTTTTTTTTTTTATCATTTCTTCCCTGCCTTCCTTTTTAAAAATCAACTTAAAAAATATTCTTTTTTTATCTCCTCAGTTGGACTTTTGTTACAATTTTTAATGTCCTTGTTTTGGTGGTTACCCTAAAAATTATAAGACACAGCAGCTTAGTATGGTCCATCTTGGTATATTTACTGCTTTTAGAAGAAACAGAACATCTAAACAGACTAATTACCAGCAATGAACTTAAATCAGCAATCAAAAAACTCCCAATAAACAAAAAGTTCTAGACCAGATGGCTCTGCAGGCAAATCCTGCCAAACGTCTAAAGAAGAGTTAATAAGTATTCTTCTCAAACTGTGCCTCCCCCCAAAAAAAGAGGAAAGAAAACTTCCACGTTCATTTTATGAGGCCAGTATTACCCCGATCCCAAAGCTAAACAGACAAAAAAAGAGAACTATGGGCCAATATCTCTGATGAACATAGATGCAGAAATCCTCAACAAAATACTTAAAAAAAATACTAAATTGAACAATACATTTTAAAAAGTCATTCACCAGGATCAAATGGGATTTATTCCCAGGATGCAAGGGTGGTTCAATGTTTGCTTATCAATCAAAATGATGTATCACATCAATAAGAGAAAGGATAAAAACCATAGGATCTTTTCAATAGATGCAGAGGAAGCATTTCACAGAGTACAGCATCCATTCATGATAAAAACCCTCAACAACGTAGGTCTAGAGGGAACATACTTCAACATAATAAAGGCCTTATATGAAAAACCCACAGTGAACATCACAAGCAAGGGGGAAAAACTGAGAGCTTTCCCCCTAAGGTCAGGAGCAAGACAAGGATGTGCATTCTCACCACTTTTATTCAACACATTACTGGAACTCCTAACCACAGCAGATAAGAAAAGAAATAAAAGACATCCACATTGGTAAGGAAGAAGCAAAACGTTAACAATTTGCAAATGGCATGATACTATATATAGAAAACCCTTAAAATGCCACCAAAAAACAACTAGAATTGATAAATGAATTCAGTGAGGTTGTAGGATATAAAATCAATGTACATACATCTGTCACATTTCTTTTTTTTTTTTAAGATTTTATTTTTTATTTATTTGTTAGAGAGAGAGAGAGCGAGCACAGGCAGACAGAGCGGCAGGCAGAGGCAGAGGGAGAAGCCGGCTCCCCGCCGAGCAAGGAGCCCATGTGGGACTCGATCCCAGGACGCCGGGATCATGACCTGAGCAGAAGGCAGCCGCTCAACCCACTGAGCCACCCAGGTGTCCCCGTCTGTCACATTTCTGTACAGTAATGATGAAGCAGCAGAAAGGGAAAGAAAACAGCCCCATTTACAATTGCACCAAAAATAATAAAATACCTGGGAATATATTTAACCAAGGAGGCAAAAGACATGTGTTCTGAAAAGTATAACACACTGATGAGAGAAATTGAAGACGACACAAAGAAATGGAAAGACATTCCATGCTTGTGGGTTGGAAGAACAAGTATTGCTGAAATGTTTCCAGTATCTGAAGCATCTACAGATTTAATGCGATCCTTATCAAAACACCACCCGCATTTTTTCACAATAGACCAAACAATTTAAAATGTGTAAGAGCCACAAAAGGCCCTGAATAGCCAAAGCAATCTTGACCAAGAAAAATAAAACCAAAGGTCTCCTAATTCTAAACTCCAAGCTCTATTACAAAGTTTTATTAATCAAAACAGTATGGTACTGGCGCAAAATAAACACACAGACCAATGGAACAGAATAGAAAATCTAGACATAAACCTACAGTTATATAGCCAATTAATCTTTGACAAAGCAGGGAAGAATATCCAATGAGAAAAGTCCTCTTCAACAAGTAGTGTTGGGAAGACTGGACAGGCACGTGCAAGACAATGAGGTTAGACCATTTTCTCACACCACACACGAAAATAAACTCAAACTGGATTAAAGACCTAAATGTGAGCCCCGGAACCGTAAAAATCCTAGAAGAAAGAACAGGCATTAATTTCTCTGACATTGGCCATAGCAATGTTTTTTCTAGATATGTCCCGAGGCAAGGAAATAAAAGCCAAAAACAAAAACAAAAGCAAGCAAGCAAACAAACAAACAAACTATTGGAACTACATCAAAATGTAAAGTTTCTGCACAGCAAAGGAAGCGATCAACAGAACTAAAAGGCAACCTATGGAATAGGAGAAGATATCTGCAAATGGCACATCCGATAAGGGGTTAATATTAGAAAAATTTTCTGTTGAACAACTGAGGAATTCTCTGTCTGGCTTTTTTTTAGATGGATATGATCATTTTTTTGGTTTTCCTTCTTCCCTAAGCTTGATGTTGGGTCTTATTTACAGATAGGCAGAGAACACAAATGAACGAATGAATGAATGACACATATGAAAGTACTGCGGAAAACATACATGCTGACCAAAAGCAAAGGGAGTTGGGCACCTGGGTGGCTCAGGCGGTTGAGTGTCTGCCTTCGGCTGGGGTCATAATCCCGGGGTGCTGGGATCAAGTCCCACATCAGGCTCCCTGCTCAGCAGGGAGGCTGCTTCTCCCTCTGTCTTCTCCCCTCTGTTCATGCTTGTATTCTGTCTCTCTCTCAAATAAATAAATAAAATCTTAAAAAAAACCTCAGAAAATACATTAAAAAAAAAAAAAAAAAGCAAAGGGAATTTACCAGGATCTTAACACTGCGAGAGATCTATCTCTTTAAGATATTAATGCTCTTGTCAACCCTACTTTTTTCGTTCACATTTTTTCTTGTAATGAGATTATAAACATAAACGTGTATCAGTGCTCATGTCTTATGTCTTTTATTCTATGTGGCTCATTTGGTGGTGCGGCGGTTTTCACGTTTAAGTTGGAAAGTAGCTTCTTCTGGCACATTTAACTCATAAAATTCAACCATACGGGCTGTGCCAACTTAAAGAACACTTTGAATAAGGTGGAAGGTTTCACCCACAATTTCCCTCAATGAGTGCAGGAGCCAGGCAGAGTGTGAATGAGAAGATGTGATCTGCTCTTCCTTTTGATGTTTTTTTGGGGTGAGCATCCTACTTCCCTGACCTCGGAGCCTGACCCCCAACAGAGCACAATGTCATCATACAAACACATTCATAGTTTACTAGATGTTCTTTTAAATCCTAAGTTAAACCCTCCAGTTACCCAGTAGCATTTGATGCCTTATCATTGACTATCACCAATACTTTGCTTATGGACTGTGATGTAATCAGAGGCCCATCTGTGACAACATGAAATGTATCCCACAGAGTTTATTAAATGCTCCCACTTGATACCACCTCTACCCGGGGGCATAGTACAAAGACCCCAAAGCACTAAAGTATGCAATAAGGGGCTCCTGGGTGGCTCAGTGGGTTAAGCCTCTGCCTTCTGCTCAGGTCATGATCTCAGTGTCCTGGGATCGAGTCCCGCATCGGGCTCTCTGCTCAGCAGGGAGCCTGCTTCCCCCTCTCTCTCTGCTGCCTCTCTGCCTACTTGTGATCTCTGTCTGTCAAATAAACAAAATCTTTTTTAAAAGTATGCAATAGGTTTTTAAAAATCAGGATATTTTGGTAACTTACATCTTAAGTATATATTGAGGATAAGGGAGGTTGGAAAGGAAAGCTGTATTACAAAGTTAATTAAAGGGCTGTTCTAAGAATTTAGGACTTGAGTTTTTTGTTACAAAAAGCCATCACCTTTCAACTGTCCTTGTGAGAAACTGTGACCCAGATCATTTTGGACTTTTGCACACATACCTGACATGGGACTTAAGCTCAGATGTCCCGATTCAAGCGGGACCTCTTCCAACCCTGCGAGGCTGCCTTTCTCAACAGAATCCAAGCCGCTACTTACACTTAACCTTAAGGCTAGTCTTGTCATTTGCTCACGACAGCTCTGGTCATAATCTGCCTTCCTGCATCTTTTGGGATAGCCCAACCCTGACGATGGTTCTGGACCTTCCCTTTATTTGGAGTTTCAAGATAGTGGCAAATCTCAAGAGTTGTCAGGTCAGACAGGTGGAAGGTGGAATTACTAGACTGTGAAATTTCTGTGGAAAATTCAAAACACCCTGCACTTAACACAACACCAGAGCTGATTAGTGCAGTTTATTGCTAAGCCCCAAGGGACACCTGCAGGCTTTTACCTTCAGCCTAGCACCCTTGGCCTGAGGGAAGGTGTAATGCCACGTTAGTTCCGCACTCTTTCTATTAGAGTTTACTCAAAGCTGCCGACACCAGATGTGTTACAAACGAACGTTAATGCTCCTCTGGCATCTGGATCACATGTACGATGAGGGGCAAGATTTATGCCCTGCTGAAGCATTCCCCAGTTTTTAGCACAGAAGTGATTGAACTCCAGATGTTAACAAGATGCAGAGACCTTTTAGTATGATTAAAAACATGATTTCTTGTTTTGCTCATGACAAAAACCATTGGATTAACTTATTAGAAGTGGAGCTGCCGTCCTGCTCATTGGAAGCTGTGTCTACTTTAGCTATCGGAGCTTGTCGTCGAAGATTTTATGTAGAAAGAATGACTTACCAACTCCTAAAATCAACAACTTCAGGGACCCTCTTAAAATCAGGGATTAGAAGGGTAGAAATTTCCTGAGAGCTGTGATCGAGATTTGGATGAGAATGAAAATCAACACAAGTGTTTGCATGAACTAGTCAAATTAGGATCTTCTTTTCAATAACTGTATCATCAAGAAACATGGAACCACAAGCTTAGAGCCCAAGAGCTAGAAACTCCTTCAGAGATCATCTGATCTGCTCTTCCATCATTCAGTCCTTCCCTTCCTCTGCCTCACAAGGAAGAAGAGAATGGTATTCTAGAGTTGGACAACTGAGCCAAAAGATTCAGTTTTCAAAATACAGGTTTCAAAACCAGTGAACAATGAACTTGCCGAATTCAAATCTTCTTTTTTCAAAGTACAGTACTTCCTCAATGTTAAGATGCACTTTGCCCATATTTGACTATTTTTCATGGTTGGAATGCATCTCATATTCAGTGTGAATATTTAGTAAGTTTGCTTACTTGTTTTTGTGTCCACAGTTGCTTTTAAATTAATGGTGCCTATGACAGTCAAGGCATCTTAGAATCCAGAAAATATGGTAGCTGTTGATTTTATTAGACATCAACCTTGAACTAACAAGCGATCAACTAGAATTTTTACTACTACCATAATCTAGGAATCTGTAAAATGTGTTATTATGAGAAAATCATGAAAAAATTACTCCCTGTAAAGATACTCATTTTATGGTGTTCTCAGCCTTACCTAGTCAGGGAACTGAATTGATTTTAATATAAAATTTAAAAATAGGAAATACAATCATGTCAAATTGTCTTCATTAATCATGGGCTTAGCTTAGTATTTTCAACACGATTTTCAAGGGTTTGTAGACTTACTACTTGAATGGTTTATGAATTTTAAGACCTTAAATTATCATTCAGTTACTTTCAGTACCTTTGGGTATTTTTACAATTCTAGTGTATGCCGTGATAAAATTCATTTTCTTCTTATATCTCTTGTGTGACACTGAAAAGTATAGTAACTATGCCTATAATGTGTATAAGTGAAAAATCATGTACTCTTAATCACGGGTAGTGGATCATTTTTTTTTCATATCCCAACTTAGTTTTTGTTTTTGTTTTATTATTATGTTAGTCACCATACAGTACATCATTAGTTTTTGATGTAATGTTCCATGATTCATTGTTTGCATGTAACACCCAGTGCTCTATACAATACGTGTCCTCCTTAATACCTTCACCGGGCTTACCCATCCCCTCACCCCTCCTCTGTAAAACCCGAAGTTTGTTTCCCATATGAGAATCAACTTTCTCTGCTTGACTTATTTCACTCAGCATAATCTCCTCTAGTCCTATCCATGTTGATGCAAAAGCTGGGTATTCATCCTTTCTGATGGCTGAGTGATATTCCATTGTATATATGGACCACATCTTCTTTATCCATTCATCTGTTGAAGGGCATCTCGGCTCTTTCCACAGTTTGGCTATTGTGGACATTGCTGCTATGAACATTGAGGTGCATGTGCCCCCTTCTTTTCACTACATCTGTATATCTTTGGGGTAAATACCCAGTAGTGCAATTGCTGGGTCATAGGGTAGCTCTATTTTTAATTTTTTTTAAAGATTTTATTTAGTTATTTGACAGAGAGAGAGAGAGAGATCACAAGTAGGCAGAGAGGCAGGCAGAGAAAGAGGGGGAAGCAGTCTCCCTGCTGAGCAGAGAGCCTGATGCGGGGCTCGATCCCAGGACCCTGAGACCATGACCTGAGCTGAAGGCAGAGGCTTAACCCACTGAGCCACCCAGGTGCCCCTATTTTTAATTTTTTGAGGAACCTCCACGCTGTTTTCCAGAGTGGCTGTACCACCTTGCATTCCCACTACAGTGTAAGAGGGTTCCCCTTTCTTCACAACCTCTCCAACACTTGTTGTTAACTGTCTTGTTCATTTTGGCCATTCTAATTGGTGCAAGGTGGTATCTCAGTGTGGCTTTGATTTGCATTTCCCTAGTGGCTAATGATGATCAACATTTTCTCATGTGTCTGTTAGCCATTTGTATGTCTTCTTTGGAGAAGTGTCTGTTCATGTCTTTCCACTTTTTGACTTGATTTTTTTTTTCAGTGTTGAGTTTGAGAAATTCTTTATAGATCTTGGATATCAGCCCTTGGTCTGTAGTGTCATTTGCAAATATTTTCTCCCATTTTGTGTGTTGCCTCTTAGTTTTGTTAACTATTTCCTTTAATGTGCAGAAGCTTTGTACCTTGATGAAGTCCCAAAAGTTCATTTTTGCTTTTGTTTCCCTTGTCTTTGGAGACTTGTCTTGAAAGAAGCTGTAGTGGCCAATGTCAAAGAGGTTACTGCCTATGTTCTTCTCTAGGATTTTGATGGATTCTTTTCTCACATTAAGGTCTTTCATCCATTTGAGTTTATCTTTGTGTATGGTGTAAGAGATGATCGAGTTTAATTTTTCTATATATAGCTGTCCAATTTTCCATCACCATTTATTGAAGAGCCTGTCCTCACCACTCATGAATCATTCTTTACAACTTTATCTATGGTTAAGAACAAAGCAATCAGGAAGTACTTTTTAAAAATTTGCTGTTTGATTCTATTTCCCTTGTCAGAATTGTGGTATACTTTATCCATTTCACATTTGACCCAAGATCCAATCATTGTACACTTAACTAAAGAGTTTGTAGAGAATGTGAGGTAGGTGTTGAGTTTCCATCATAAATTTATGGCAAAAAAATTTAAATACAACTCTTAGCTTACAAATATCTCCTGTAGATATTTTAATTCTTCTCCAGTAATTGTGTGCTTTATTTTGGTTTGGTTTCTTCTTCTCAAACTCAATAATAATCTTGTATTATTTTTCTTCAAATTTTTCAACAAGTAGTTGAGGACCTACTGTGAGGCAGTCATTTGCCTACTGTGAACAGATACATTCCAGGTAATAGGGATATCATGGTGAACAAAACAAAATCCCTGCTCTCCCTACCCTGTGGGGCTTACTTTCTCCCAAGGAGTGGAGGTGGTATGTATGGCAGATGTCAGTGATGGTAAGTGCCTGAAGAAAAAAGTATCAGTCTAAGGGTTAATAAGACAGAAAGTGTGCGTGTGCGTATGTGTGCGTGTGTGTGTGTGTGTGTGTGTGTGTGTGCAGGAGCCGGGAGACTGTTAAATTGCATAGGGAGGCTAAGGAAGACCTCTCTGGTAAAGAGACATCTAAGAGATAACTGAAGGAACAAGGAGAGGGAACCATGAGGACTCAGTGGAACAATTCATGTCCACCTAGCTCCTGCCACCAATGTTTGTAGATGAATTCTTATGGGAGTGAGTGAAGCAAAGGGTCTACCAGCAACAGAACTGGCCTTCCATGGGCATTTTGCAACTATCTTTGGTTACCTGTTCCTTGAGATCTTACTCTAATTCCTAAGAAGCCAATTAAATAATGTGTCTCACAAACAAATCACTAACTTGAAGTAAGAATCACAGGTCAGGTTTCTCAATGTGGCTAAGCTTCTCCTTCTTCTTCTCCTTCTTCTTCTCCTTCTTCTTCTCCTTCCTCTTCTCCTTCTTCTTCTTCTCCTTCTTCTCCTTCTTCTCCTTCTTCTTCTTCTTCTCCTTCTTCTTCTCCTTCTTCTTCTCCTTCTTCTCCTTCTCCTTCTCCTTTCTCTTCTTAATCAAACTAGCTAAATGTTCGTAATTTTCCTTGGTATTTTAAAGAAGTTGTTTTTAGAGTTTTAATTTTTCTCTGTTGATTTTCTCTTTTCTATTTTATTGACTTTTGCTTTTTATTGTTTCCTTCTTTGTATTTCTTTTATGCTTAATAGTATAAACTTTTTCTAGCTTCTTAAAATGAAAGCATAGATCACTGATGGCAGACATTCTTTTTTTTTTTTTTTCCAAAATAAGCATTATAACTGTAATTTATCTCCAGGCACTTTGCATCCCACAAATTTTGACATAGTGTGTTCCTATTCATACATTCGAAATGTTGTCTTAATTGCTTTGTAATGTTCTTTTTTTAAAAGATTTTATTTATTTATTTGACAGAGAGAGATCACAAGTAGGCAGAGAGGCAAGCAGAGAGAGAGGAAGGGAGCAGGCTCCCTGCTGAGCAGAAAGCCTGATGCGGGGCTCGATCCCAGGACCATGGGATCATGACCTGAGCCGAAGGCAGAGGCTTTAACCCACTGAGCCACCCAGGTGCCCCTGTAATGTTCTTTTTTAATTCATTGCTTATTGTAAAGTATGTCGTTTAACTTTTAAATATATGGTGACTTTCATATATCTTGTGCTATTAATTTTTTAATTTTCTTGAGGTCAGAGAATATATTCTGTATGACTTTAATCTGTTTAATTTTTCTAGACTCATCTTATAGCCTTGTATATGGTCAATCTTGATAAGTGTTCCATTTATACTTGAAAAAAAATGTTTATCCTATCATGTTGGTATATGCCAAATAGTTTTCCAGTTGTTTGATAGTGCTCAAACCTTTCAGACTGATTTTCTGTCAAATTGTTTATTGCTAGGAGAAATGTGTTTTTGCATCCAATTATAATTTTGGATTTTTCAATTTCTACTTTTATGTTCATGAGTTTTTGTTTTTGAAGCTCTGTTATTGACTATATACACATTTAGGAATATGTCTTTTTTTTTTTCCAGAATTTCTTTTTTTTTTTTTTAGATTTTTAAAAAAATTTATTTATTTGACTGATAGAGACATCACAAGTAGGCGGGGGGCGGAAGCAGGCTCCCCGCTGAGCAGAGAGCCCGATGTGGGACTCGATCCCAGGACCCTGAGATCATGACCTGAGCTGAAGGCAGTGGCTTAACCCACTGAGCCACCCAGGTGCCCAGGAATATGTCTTTTTGATGAACCTATCCCTTTATTATTATGAAATGGTCTTTAAATTTCTGCTAATACTTCTTATTCCAAAGTACACTTTGGTATTAATATAGCCACATCACCTTTCCTATGGTTAGTGTTTCCCTCATTTGTCTTTATTCATTCTTTAACCTTTAGCCTATTTCTGTCTATTTCTGGAGGAATTAAGATGGTGGAGGAGTATGGGACCCTAAGTTCATCTGTTCCCTGGAATTCAGCTATATATCATTCTTAACACCTGTGAAATCAATCAGAGATCTGAGAAAAGAAATGATGCAATTCTACAAGTAGAAAAGTGACCACTTCTTGGAAGATAAAAGGTGTGGAGATGTGAATCCAGAGTGATATATCAGAGGATATATCAGATGGAGGTCAAAGAGCATCCCACTAAAGAATGAATGAGTCAACCAGGAAATTAACAAAGAGTTTAAGAAATTCATGGAAACAAATTAACATGAAAACACAATAGTTCAGAACCTTTGGGATGCAGCAAGGGAAGTCCTAAGGGGGAAGTATGTAGCAATACAGGCCTTTCTCAAGAAACAAGAAAAGTCTCAAATACACAACCTAACCTTATACCTAAAAGAGCTGGAGAAAGAAGAGCAAAGAATGCCTAAACCAGCAGGAGAAGAGAAACAATAAAGATTAGAGCAGAAATCAAGGAAATAGAAATCAAAAGAACAGTAGAACAGATCAATGAAACTAGGAGCTTGTTCTATGAAAGAATTAATAAAATTGATAAACCCCTAGCTAGACTTATCAAAAAGAAAAGAGAAAGGACTCAAAAAAATAATATCATAAATGAAAGAGGAGAGATCACAACCAACACTGAAGTAATACAGTTATAAGAGCATATTATGAGCAACTATATGCCAACAAATTAGGCAATTTGGAAAAAAATGGATGCATTCTTAGAAACATAAACTACCAAAGCTGAAGCAGGAAGAAAGAGAAAACCTGAACAAACCCATAAGAAGCAGATCTCTAAAGAAGACATACAAATGGCCAACAGACACATGAAAAAATGTTTGACCTTACTTGGTATCAGGGAAATACAAATCAAAACCACAATGAGATACCACCTCACACGAGTCAGAATGGCTAAAATGAACAACTCAGGAAACAACAGATGCTGGTGAGGAAGCAGAGAAGGGGGAACCCTCCTGCACTGTTGATGGGAATGCAAACTGGTGCAACCACTCTGGAAATTAGTTTGGAGGTTCCTCAGAAAGTTAAAAATAGAGCTACCCTACAATCCAGCATTTGCACTACTGGGTATTTATGCAAAGGATACACATCTAGTGATTCAAAGGGGCACGTGCACCTCAATGTTTATAGCAGCAGTGTTCACAATAGCCAAACTATGGAAAGAACCTAGATGTCCATCAACAGATGAATGGATAAGAAAGTTGTGAGAAATATATATCATCCCAGTTTCTACTTCTCTTGTTCTTATGCTTATGTTTAACTTTAAATTTATGATTATGTTTATAATAGCTGTTTTAATATCCTTGTCTGCTAATTCTACCATCTCTATTATTTCTGCATCTGTTTCTATTGATTCATTTTTCTTTTGGTTATGGGTTATATTTCCAAGCTTCTTTAATGGAAGTCTAGAGTTGCCTTTCCTCTTCAGTTAGTCTAGTCCTACAACTAAGGTGTAGTCCTTCTCAAGCTCTACCCCATGCTATGGGTGTTCAAAAAGATCTCTTTCCCTTCTGGATGACTGAAATTCAAATGTGGTCTCAAAAAGGTTTTCAGAAAGAAAGCTGAGGGATTGCAGAGCTCACTTCCCCCCCTCAGCTCTTGTAGAGAGTGGAGCCCTGTGTCTGAAAATGTTGCTTTTTATATTTTTTGTACTTTGTCCAGCTTCCTAGTTGTTTATGACAGGAAGGCAAGTCAGGTACTAGTTATTCGATCATGTCCAGGAAAGTTTGATATTTATATCATTTAAAAATCTTTTTATAGTTTCTAAATTTTCTGCAATGAGTATGTATTACCTAGAAAACACACGTAATGTTATTGTTTGAGTTTCTTACTGCTTCTGTAACAAGTTGCTACTAATTTAATGGCTTTGAAAATGCAAATTTATTATTTTGCTGTTCTGTAGGTCAGAAGTTCGTAATATCGGGGCGCCTGGGTGGCTCAGTGGGTTAAAGCCTCTGCCTTCAGCTCGGGTCATGATCCCAGGGTCCTGGGATCGAGCCCCACATCGGGCTCTCTGCTTGGCAGGGAATCTGCTTCCTCCTCTCTCTCTGCCTGCCTCTCTGCCTACTTGTGATCTCTGTCTGTCAACTAAATAAATAAAATCTTTAAAAAAAAAAAGAAGTTCATAATATCAAGATGTTGACAGGGCTGCATTCCTTTTAGAGGCACTAGGAGATAATGTGTTTCTATGCCTTTCCAGCTTTTAGAGGTTCTTGCATTCTTTGACTTATGGCCACTTTCTCCATCTTCAAAATCAGAAGCATAATATCTTCAAAACTGCTTCTGACTCTGACTCTCCTGTACCCTATGTGATTATATGGGGACCACCTGGTATAATCCAGGATAATCTCCCCAGGTCAAGATTCTTAACTTTATCACCTCTGCAAAGTCCCTTTTACAATGTAAGGTCATATATTATAGGTTCCAAGGATTGGGACATAGACATCTTTGGGAGACCATTATTCTGCCTACCATAATTGTTAACGTACTTGTCATTAGTTATTAGGATAATAAACCATCATTCTTAGAATGTACTGTAACAAAAGTTATTCTGTTGACATATTCCACATACACCCTGGATGACATTAGGGCACTTGGGTTTTGGTAACATCTTAGCAAATTGTGCTATTCATTTTTCTAAGGCCATGTGAAGTGGATATGCTGCTTATGCCATAGTAGATGATGCCTTGTCTACAGGGTAGGTTTATTTACAGACAGTTGGGATTTGTCAAATATGGCCTTAAATTCTTTGGTTCCTAGCCTACCCCTGATTTCTTATGACATCTCTGAGCATAGCTGCCAGTATTAATTTCTAGAGCTATTACCACTCCCTAAGCACTGTACTTAAAATTCTATTTTTTGAAAGTTGCCAAAATATTCTCCTTTGATGTCCTAGGTCTATAAATGGTACCATGTTTTTCTAAATTTAATCTTAAAACCAGTGTCACTCTTGCCTAGTTTTTATCCTGATCTTTACTTTCTCCACCTAATCAGTTGTCAGATATTGTAGTTTTTTTTTTCCAAAAAATCTCTCAGAAGACCTCTCACATATTTTGCTTTATTTTCATTCCCACAACCACCACGGTATTCCATTTGTTATTATATATGAACTATCACAAGTGTTTTCTAGTGAGCCTCCTTGCTTATTTTCCCCCTCCAAACCACTTCTCCTAGATGACTCTTCCCAAAGATTCATTACTATGTGAAATTTTTTAGATACTCCCCAGTGTCCATGAGGTAAATTTCTAACCCTTCAGTATAATATAAAAACCCCCACACTTCCATTTTAATGATTTAAATCCTTCATGTCTGAGCTCAAATCCAACTTCCTTTTATTTTGCTTCCTTGATTATCCCAGCTTTCAGCAGCCTCTCATCAACATGAATGGATTTCTACAGCAGTCTTCTATGGAAATCTTTTAGTAATTTATCAAATTATATCTTGATTTATCTTTATATAATTATATCCTTTAATGTTTACCCTCTGAACTTTCCAACTGTAGAATCCATGTTTTGTAGGTCTTTGTATACTTGATAATATCTAATACCTAACAGTTAAAAAACACTTATTTGTGAATAAAAGAGAATGGGCTTTGGGGCTACATTTTTCCCAGGTTTTTTGTGGGGGAGAGAATGTGGGAGGTTTTTAAAATACTTAAGAAGAAACACTTTTATTATGTCCTTATAAGCATTCTGTAGGGTTAAATTAGGTATCTTCTCTGGAGCAACTATGTGACTTCCATAAAGGAGTTAAATTACTGATGAACAGAGCCAGGTCGCATTCCTACTTCTATGTTCTTTCTATTCTATTCTCCAGCCTCTCCGAATTTGACTCAATATTTCTTATTTTATTTAAAAAAATTTGGGGTCTCCATGCAACCACCTTGGTAACCACACAGGCAATGTTAATCATTTTTCTCTAAAACTGACCTCACTTTTTTCGGTTCTCTGTTGGCAGAATAATCTTCCTATGGCTCATGAATCAAATCTACTTTGTTTTTACAGCAGAACCAGAAAGACTCCTTACTTCTTTTACTACACTGTTTTGTATTCCCTGTTTTTCCGTTTCAGTTCATTTTTGTACAACATAGAAAATGTAAGTATATTTGGATTGTTTTAAAATTGTCCCAGATATCTCTAGGGTTGACTCACTGCTAACCCTCATGGAAACCCAAGTTTGTTTGGCTGAACCCAGGACTGGGATTTGGGGAATTATGATAATTATGGCTCATCTTATGATCCCAAGCCAAGTATTTCACTTTTCTTTGCTTTTGTTGCTCCATCAGCAAAACGTAAAATCAATTGTGTGTAACCGAAGGTAGACTGCAAAGTATAGTACAAGTTGCAAGCAGTTTGTGAGAATAAGATTATACATAAAAGCTAGAAATAGGCATCCCAACGGCTGCAGGAGAATTAAGCTTTTAGGTCTTTCTCCCAGGGGCCCCAGCAATGGGTATATTTCTCAGGTCCCTTTTCCACACTAAATCATATAACACATTGTTAAGTGATACATCTGAGATAGTTGAATATGTCAATAGTATTAATGATGGTGATAATGAAAGTGATGGCTACCATTTGTTGAGCCTTAGAATGTGCCAGATTCTGGATGGAACTACAAAATTCCTGTGAGGTCTGTACGCTTATCTTCCTTTGCAGAAAAACAAAAATAACAAAGGCCCAGTCAGGATAAATGACTTCCTTGAAGTCGCAGACCAGTGAGGGACAAACCATCTCTGTGACCCCAAGCCCACACTCATAACCAACACGCCATATCATTTCCATAGACCAAGGCATGGGGGGGTACTCAGAGAGCCGTGGAGGGGGAGCTCCTTTGGTTCTTTGTGGCATTTGACTCATATATAGTCACTAACTCGACTTGTTATGCAAAGGAAATTTTAAGAGAAGGTAAGTTAGAAAATAACTGTATGTTTGTAGTAATTGCTCACAATTTGGATTAAGTGTTTGGTCTGTGCTCTTCGGTACTTATATTTTTGTTCCTTCCTTCCTTTACTCCTTTCCTCTCCTTTTTTCCCCTCTTACCTCTCCCTTCCCCCATTCCCTCTTTTCTTTCCTTCCTTCCTCCTTTGCTTCCTTCCTTCCCTCTCTTTCTCTATCTCCCTTCCTCCCTTCATGTAATGGCTTTGGGCTTCAACTCTAATACAAGGATTTATTTATTTATATATTAAAGATTTTATTTTTTTATTAGAGAGAAAGTGGGGAGAGGGGCAGAGGAGTAGGGAGAATCAGGCTCTCCACTGAGCAGGGAGCTGGAGGCAGGGCTCGATCCCAGGACTTACACACTTATCGGCTGAGCCACCCAACAAGAAGGATTTATTGAATTGCTGTCTACTTCCAACATTTGTCCTCCAGGTCTCCATTATATTGTGGTGACATTTGGGGAATGTTCAGGGCAAACTTTTAGCTTTCTTAAGATGTTATCTAGTTTGAGATAATAATAGTAATACTTTTTATTGATTGAGCAGTTTGTTACTAATAACAGAACTTTGCTCCAGGCAATCGTTCCCTAGCTTTATTGGTATCAATACAGAGTTTAAGGCATTTTAGGAATACAACAGGGCAACTTTCTTTATCGCTTGGTTGTCGTGGCTGACAGATTTGGCACAGCTGCATGCAGGACAGACCATCACCCAGAAATACGTGTCTCAATAAGTACTTAAATATTCATCAGCCTCCTCCCTTGTTGAGGTGTTGAAGCTTTTGGCCCCTATTAAATCCTACAAATCCATTCGTTCTTTCCACAGGTGAATGTTGGGAACAGGAATGAAAAAATTAAAAACCAGTTAAAAATCCTTAATTTGATGGAGCTTACCCAATACATATATTCTAGCCATGTTCAATGATCTTTACACATTCTTAGGATTGGGTAGAGTTTTTCTCTGGGCACAGAATTTGGGATTTGGTAAAAACCAGTCAGCTTGAGACTTTAGGTTAATTATCATACAAGTGTTTTTTAGTTTGTTACTCCTTTGGACTTACTGGTCTAGGTATATTTTTCCTTGGATAATTTTGGTTCACTTGCATTCTCTCATTTTGCCTTTTGTTAATTTATTTATTTTTAAGTAACTTCAGCATCCCATCACTAATTCCTTCCACTTTCCATGCTTTAATTTTCTTAAGGGTCCTTTTAGGCTTCATTTTATAGATGACAAAATTAAGACTCAAAGAAATTAACTAATGTCCTCAAGCCCACACAGCTAGCCAGTAGTAGGTCTGGGATGTTTAGAGTCCCAAAGTTGTATCACCAAACACACTTTTATTCTTCTAGCCTAAAAAATATCTTCCAAGCATTTGCCATTAAGTATTTAATCGCATGGAACTCTGACTTCTCTGAGATAGTCCCTGCCTCTTGGCACAGTCCAAACTCGAGCGTGTAATATGTGAATGAGAGAAGCTTATATTAGTCCTGGTACTGTTTTCAGCTTATGATGGCTCTGATCCATTGCAAAATTTAGTGTTTCTGAAACCATTTAGTTACAAAAGGGAAATCATCCATTTTTACTTGGGAAATCTTTGGTCTTCTTGTCAACCCTTACTACTCTGCACCACTCCTCCAAATCAGGCAGCAGAAACCTTGCTCTGTAGATGTCCCCAAAACTTTTGAATGAACTTTTTGAACTTTTGAACAAAGGCACCACCTCTTTTGATAGCTATTTAGAACCTACATATTTTTCCAGTACTACCCGAGTTGAGGGCAGTGGGACTTGAAGGAGCCCTATGGGAGCAGAATGGGTCCTCTTTGGAGAGAGAGATATGGGGTCAAAGCCCATGGGAACAGCCCATGGTTAGGAGCATGACACCCAAGCCCAATTACAGACCCACAAAAACAGAGCGGGTAACAGTATGGTACAATGGAAAGAGCACTATGTGACATTCAGGCTATCTGTTTTACTTTGGCCAAGATCCAGTTTTTCTGGGCCCGAGTTTCCTAACTTATGGAATTAGGCCTATGACACTAGCAGTGATGAAACTTCGAATTACAAGGAAATTCTTAAAAAAAAAAAAAAAAGACTATGGGTCCCCACTCAGAGATTCTGGCTTAGAAGGTCTAAGATTAGACTGGAGATCTCCATTTGAGCCGGTTGCCCGAGTGATTCTGCTGCAGACAGTCTTTGGAAAGAGACTGTATGGGGACCATACATCATATTCTACGCTTCACTGCTGCAGCGAACTTTTTGTGACTCCATTAGACCTATTTCTTCCTCTTCCAACTTCCTCATCACAAGAAGGGCAATGCTAGCATCCCAGCTGCCAGCCTCTGGCTCAGGATTCTTGCTGCAGCCAGCAGTGTCCTTGGAGTCTAGTTCAAGGCTGGAGAGAATGCACTACGGAGCCGGAGCCATGGGCGCAGGGGCTGGCCCGAAGGAAGTGAAGTGTTGCCGCCAGAATGTACTGACGCACGACCAGGAAACCACAAGACTGGTGAAAACCTTTCCAAGCCTGAGCCCTGTGATCAAAAGAGGCACAGGAAGCAGCTTTGCCAAGAGTCCTTTCTGCTGCTGGCTGGAACCCTGAGCTCCTGAGGCCCTCTGAGCCAACTCCCTGAGCAGATGCTGTCATCCAAGGAGCCATTACTAAAGTATTTTTTTTTCTTTGCTCTGAGGTGGCCCCACGGGTGGGTGGGAATGAGTTGCAGTCTCTTTTTCTCTTTCTTACTTCTTTCTTTTGGCAGAGGTGACCATCTGATTGCTCACTCTGCTTTTGCAGAAGCCATAGATTACTGGCTTTTTAACCTTTGCCAGCTGCCTGTTGTTTGATGCTGAGAGCCTAAATACAAAAACTAAATCCTCAAACTGTTACCCATACCTACATCATCTGATCAGCAAATATCAACAGCTTGGATTTCAGCAGGTGTGAACTTCCTTTATTTATTGCATCATAACCATTCCCCCCTTCTCCTATGCCAGCTGTGTGTGTGTGTGTGTGTGTGTGTGAGAGAGAGAGAGAGAGAGAGAGAGTATTCCTTGCAAGAATACACTTAACCAGGAATTGCATTCAGACCCTTGTCACAGACATAGAGCATGTCTAGATTCAAGGTTAGAATAATTCTGTTACTGTGAATTCTTTCTCTTTCCTTGGCCGGAGTAACTGCCCGTGGCCATGTGCTGAATCACATCATGGTGTAGCAGATCCACTTAATAGCTGAGACCTGCAAAGTAACTGAACCATGTCCAGAGAGCTAAATGGCAGAGAAATTGGACTGACCATGAGCACTTCAAACTGATGGCTTAGCAGTGGGGTATTTTTCCTGGAAACACAACAGAATAAATCTGAACTATTGATTCTGTCATGGGTACAGGCTCCCACGTAGAGGAAAGTAAAACAAGTGTGATGAATTTTTCATTTGCCCTTCGCCTGCTTTCTTGCTCTTTGCCTTGCACGCAAGCCTACATTTTTACTCTGTAAACCCGTGCTGAATGACCAGTGATACTGCCAACGTGGTGTAAAGTCTGCCGTCTTCATCTGCCGCTACCAGAATGTCATCAGGCGTGAGGCGGCCCTTGGTAGCTTCTTTGAGTCCATGCCCTGGATCCTGGCTCACGTTCCAGTCATTTCAGGAAACATGAAAAGTTCAGGAAGAGGAGGCCACACACCGTCTGCAAAGCCGGCAGGGTCAACACTCAGGTAACCAGACACACACACTGAGCGGTGACAATCAGGTGTTTTCTAGAATTCTTCCCCTGGTTCTGTCATGTAGAACAGAAACTGCAAACACACGACGCGGCCCTGCATTTCCCTTTTTTGGGGAAGCACTGGCTTCGTGTCCTGCTGACACCAAAAATTTGAGAATAAAACTCTCCCCCCCGCCCGCCTCCACTTTTGGCTCAGCTTAGCCTACCAAAACACACTTTGTAAGACGCCTTTATAGAAAGAATGCTTCAAAAATATAATATTTCCATCTGTTATTTCAATAATACATGCTCTGGGACCCTCTTTATGAACCATTTTCCTTTCTTTGCTCTCATTTAGACCTATAAACATTTGATTCAAAAGCCCTGCGGCGTAGCCAGCCCATCAGGTCCCAGAGCTGTGAACATTCCTAACCCTAGAATTTTGTCTGCCGCGGACGCCTCCCACCGTGGAAATGACCGCTGAGGGATCCGAGCAATGTGCTCCTCAGGCTGCTCCCTCCCAAGGTTGCTCTCAAGCGGAGAGAAGGAAGCAGTTTTAATTTTGATAAAATAAACCTTATTTTGTAACTTTATTATTTGTTTTTCTTTCTCCTTTCAACACTTCATAATAGACGGGCCTGGTGATTTGAAATGAACCTCGCTGGCTGAGGCGCCCTAGACCACCCCGCACTCCTGCAGCTGTTTAAAGGGACGGCCACACGGCCTTTGCTCCTGTCACTCCAAAGTGCAGAACTTGAGTTTTTCCTCCCTCGTACAAACTGCATATACTGACTTTTATTACACACACGCACGTGGTGTTGTACCTACGGCGGCAACAGAAGTTGCGTACGTGCTGTCATGCTACCCAGGCATGTGGAAAATGTCACACCTCCTGCAAAACTTTAAGTTACTTTTCTATTTGTTAGACTTTTCCCACCAGAGCGCTACTTCGGCAGTTACTGAGTCATTTAAGATAACAACATGAATGTTCCGGGGACTCCCTCTTTGATATAAACTCAAACACGTTGCTAGGAATAAAAGATCTTTATGGATGAAATTTAATATATTTTGAATCAAGCTCAAAGAGACTTTTTGCTGTGTGTGAAGAATAAAATAAAAACTCCTTTTGTAAATTTTATGACTGGATGATGGGTGGGGAAAAGTATTTTCCAGGATACGAATATTTTCCTGTTTCTTCCTTGTTTTTTTAACTTAAGTTTAATTAGCCCACATATAGTACATCATTAGTTTTTTTTTTAAGATTTTATCTACTTATTTGACAGACAGAGATCACAAGTAGGCAGAGAGGCAGACAGAGAGAGAGGGGGGAAGCAGGCTCCCCGCTGAGCAGAGAGCCTGATGCGGGACTCGATCCCAGGACCCTGGGATCATGATCTGAGCCGAAGGCAGAGGCTTTAACCCACTGAGCCACCCAGGTGCCCCAGTACATCATTAGTTTTTGACGTAGTGTTCAATGAGTTCCTGTTTCTTCTTAAATTAAAAAATGCACAAAGTTGTAGATACGCACCTAAAATTAAGCCCAATTATTAGCATGTAAATCATTAAATTTTTCTGGAGACAAGACAAGGCAAAAACATGGCAACACTTTAAAATGTCTACAACTTTAACCAAGAAATTATGCCTTCAGAAGTCAACTCAGGAAATCATCAAGAAATCATGACACAGAGGTATACTTCCAAAGATGTTTATCACAGCACTGATTGAAAGAGTGGACTACGTGAAAAGTTTACATTTAAACGTTCATTAGCAGTCTGAATAAGAAATCACATATATTTAACGTTGCTTTAAAAAGATCTTTTCCGGGACACCTGGGTGGCTCAGTTGGTTAAGCAGCTGCCTTCGGCTCAGGTCATGATCCCAGCGTCCCGGGATCGAGTCCCACATCGGGCTCCTTGCTTAGCAGGGAGCCTGCTTCTCCCTCTGCCTCTGCCTGCCTCTCTGTCTGCCTGTGCTCTCTCTCTCTCACAAATAAATAAAATCTTAAAAAAATAAAAAAATAAATAAAAATAAAAAGATCTTTTCCTAGGTATTATTCCTAAGCATTAATTTGAAGGTTGTCATTGTTAGGTGTTAGTGAGTTAAGCACTCTCAAAAAGTCTTCAGTTCAATGTAGATGTGATAGATGCGAGGATGATCATCTTTAGAGGAACAGTGAACTTTCACTTCCAGCCAAGACAGAATAGTTTGTATCTGATCAACATGCCAACAAAAATTTGAATGGCAGACAAATTTTAAAAATTTCAATGGCGCTGGGAAACCATAAGACAGCTAGAACTTGAGGGCTGAAGACCTTAAAAATAATAGAAGAAAGAGATGGCCATAGCATTTGGTGGTGTTTCCCCGTTAAGATATTCCCCAATTTAGAAGCAGCCAAGAAATTAAGAAACTGCAGCTTTTGCAGATTTATGGGACTGAAGGGACAAAAATTAGATACTGGAGTCTGTGAAGGTGTTAAGGATCTGATAAATAACCAGACTTTCAGTTGGGACCCCTAAAGGACTACAAACCTGGAGGAAAAAATGAACAGAATCAGCCCTTGCAGAAACTAAAACTCTAAAATCAGTTTAATCCCAGATTAGAATAAGGTGATCTGCTTAGGCTAATGGGCCACCAAAAGCAAAGTAAATGCCCTTTGCAGGGAGATATCACCATTAAAAGCTGTAAAGTCTCTTTAAAATATTCTATACACAATAGTAGTGTTTCATAACATATTATCCGACATTCCAGTAGCAAGACCAAATGAGCAAAAATGCAGAGAAAAAAGATGCTCAGGGAAGAAAAGACCTATAGGAGAAATATTTAATAGTGTTACCAGACATGGACTTTTAAATTGTTATGATTACTATTTTTGAGAAAATAGAGGAAAAGGTGAAAAATTTCAGCAGAGAACTGGAGTCTATAATTGAATCATAATTTTAAAATAAAAATGCATTAACCAGCTTAATTTTTTAAATTATCTTTTTATTGTTATGGTAGTCACCATACAGTACATCACTAGTTTTTGTTATAGTGTCCCAGGATTCACTGTTTATGTATAACACCCAGAGCTGCATGCAAAATGTGCCCTCCTTCATAATTGAGTTTTAAAAATAAGTAGATGAATTTACGAGCAGATTATACATAGCTTAAATAGAATAAGTAAATTGGAAGATAAGTGAGCAAAACAATCTGGGATAAAATATAAAAGGAGACCAGAAAATACAGAATATAAGGATCACATAGCATAGTGAGAAAGTCCGACAAATGTGTAAGTGCTGTCCCAGATAAGGAGAAAGACAGAAAGAGTGGAGTAGAAGCAGTATTTGAAGAGATAATTGTTATTAATTTTCCCAAACTGCTGATAAACATCAAGCCATAGATTAAAGAAGTATGATGAATTCCAGGTAGGGAAATATGAAGAAAGACACACCAGGGAAAATCATAAAAAAGCTACTGAAAGCCAAAAAGAAGAGAAATCTTAAAAGCAGCCAGATAGGGGCACCTGGGTGGCTCAGTGAGTTAAAGCCTCTGCCTTCAGCTCCGGTCATGATCTCAGGGTCCTGGGATGGAGCCCCACATTGGACTCCCCTCGGCAGGGAGCCAGCTTCCTCCTCTCTCTCTGCCTGCCTCTTTGCCTACTTGTGATCTCTGTCTGTCAAATAAATAAAATATTAAAAAAAAAGAAGCAGCCAGATAAGAGATTTTGATTTCAAAGAAGAAACAATAACAACTTTCACTAAAGATTATGGAAGGCAGTAGATAGTGGAAATCGTATTCAAATAGCTCAGACGAAAGAATTTCCTACCTCAAATTCTGTATCTGGTAAAATTATCTTTTAAAGTTAAGGTAAAATAAAGACATTTCCAAGCCATGAAATACTGAGAGTCTTCATGATCAGCAGAGATTGACTAAAAGTAATTCTAATGGGAGTTCTTCAGGCAGAAGAAAAATTATCCCATATGGAAGCATGGGAATGCAGGAAGACATAAAAAGAAGTTAAAATGGAATAAAGAGAAATGGAGAGATTAAAATAAATCTTAAAAATATAATTATAATGTCTTATGGGATTAAGAGACACCTACCCGTCAAACCATGTGACTTCAGAAGCACAAAGAATGGATATAGGTTGAGTCCTAAAGTACTTGCATTTGTAGAAAATAGCAAAAGTATTCATTTGTACCAGACTTAACACAGCCTAATATCAGAGTAACCACTAAACATAATGGAAGCATATATAACTAACAACAAAAAGAAAATAATAAAATGGTAGGTTTAAACTCAAATGTACCAGTAATTACATTGACTATAAATGGGCTAAATATTTAGAAGACTAAAATAATTAAATTTGTATTAAAAACACACACAACTCCACACTGCTTATAAGAGACTTGCTTTAGGTACACAAAAGGTTGAAAGTAAAAAGGTCCAGATATATATATCATGTAAGTTATTTTATATGTGCCTTTGAAATTAATCTGTCTACTTAAAAGAGACCATAAGTAAAGAATCATAGACAATGCTTTATGTGATTTGTGGTGTAGTTAATACAAAAGAGAAATATTTAAATTCTAGTTAGTAGATACTAATTCAAAATAAAGGCATCGGCCTTCCAACAAAAGATTGCAAAACAAATGAAAAAAAAATTTTTTTTACTTAAAATAAATGTATTCATTACAGCTGCCATAACAAAAGTAGTCTGTGGTGATGATGGATCTGAGGTCTCTGCAAATGCATGAATTTATGCATAAGGAGACAGAGGACATGTAAGAGCAAAAATTAAGGTTGGCAAAAGTGACCAGGAAAACAGCACATCTGCCTTTCTGTCTGGCTTCATGAACTGGTTTTTAGTTTTCTTGTAGAGAGATAGACCAAAGCTACAGGATCTGTTTTCCAGGAAGATTTGAAGTGACTCTGGACACAAGCACAGCTATCATGGCGCATTGTAACAAACTGTGACCCAGAATAGGAAAGAAGAATTCTCTCGGTCCTTCACCTCACAGTGTAGGCCCAGCGCTCTGAGGCTCAAAATGTCCATCACTTTAGACTACTTTGCCTGACAGCGCAGGGCAGTGGCAAGACAGGAAAGTACTGAATGCCTTGACAAGAAGGCTGTCAAGATGTATGGACCTAATTGTTCCTCACACATTTAAAAGCCCTGGGAGGGGGCTTGCAGAGGTAGCTGGGAAAGATTGTGAAGCTTAGGAGACTCCAGAGAAGAAAGAGTTTTAAAATATTGGTTACTTAGCTTATAACTATGGTCATTGTGTTAGATAAGGAAATTGTAAGGTTCTTCATTGTCTCCTTGACAATTTTTTTCACCATTGTATAATGGAGAAATGTGGTCTCATAATTTGGGATATTAACTTAAGGATACCCTTGGAAAACTTTTTTATGTATGTAAAAAGGATTTGCAGTGGACCCTGTGGCCCAGCCTCCACCTCCCCGTATTCTCTTTTAGGTGGGGACCACTTATTTTCCTAGCTGCTGAGAATAATGCTAGCTGAAAACATTTATCTGTCCGCTCTTTCTTGGAATTCCCTTACTCATGGTCAGACTCCTTTTCCTGGGCAACCTTTGTCCAGTGAATGAAAGTTATAAACGTCTTGCTCTCGCCTCAGGTTGGACAACATTGAAGGAACAGCCCAGTTTCAGAACGCTGCTGAATTCAGGTAAGCCATTCGTTGTGATAGCACTGCACTCTAACATCTCCGTCTGCCCTTGTGCTTCCTGTCCTTCTGTCACAAGTACTGATTCTAAGAGCACTCCCTAATGTACTTCCTACACACTAATGTGTACCTCACACTCTGCTTTTGGGGGAAATTATAACAGGTTTGTTCACTAACTTCCATCTTTCTTTGTAGTTTTGCCGGATATCAAAAGGGACTTAGCTTTATTGAGGGAGGGCACTGTGGTTCATTGTCATTGACCCATCCTCCAGACTGAGTGGCAAGATATCCTAGGGTTTGCCATGGGGCATTATAGAATGTTCACAAAACAGAGGAAAATATTTATTATCTATGGTTTTATCTCATTCTTGCACTAATAAACTGCCTCTGTTTTTGTGTTTTTATCTCTAGCATTTGTCCAAATTTATATTAGCTACACATGTTTAGATAAAGGAAGAGACAACTATTTAAATTAGATAGAAAAGTGGGACTTATTATAGAATGTAAGACTGACTCAGAAAATCCAAGGAGAACAAAACAACTAAAATCCAGGAATGTGGAATGGGGGCCATTCTGGTAAAATTATTGATCTTGAGAGATGATAGACATTCTTCTTGATTTAGAACTCCAGATGTTTTTGCCTTTAAGTATGTATGGTTCAATATAATCCCATTCCCCTCTTCCTTTTCTACCCAAGAAACCTGACTGTGGCAAAAATAGGAGCCTTCCTATGTGTTTTTGTGAATTCTTAGTGAGGACTTACATTTGCTGGGCCTGAGGTCATATTCTTTTTTTTTTTTTTTTTTT
>RCUC01137711.1:0-17828 GCA_003697995.1 Taxidea taxus jeffersonii
AAGTAGGCAGAGAAGCAGGCAGAGAGAGAGGAGGAAGAAGGCCCCCTGCTGAGCAGAGAGCCCGATGTGGGGCTCGATCCCAGGACCCTGGGATCATGACCTGAGCCGAAGGCAGAGGCTTAACCCACTGAGCCACCCAGGCACCCCCATCCATCCATTTTTTGAATATATATATACTTAAGATTTTTCAGTTTGGTGTTATCACAAACAAAAACTCTATGTTATTAATCAAAGATTTGGGGATTTTATTAGAAATTCCAGGAAGCTAAAGCCTTCTTGGCGATGAATAAACCACAGAGAAGATATTGGTCAAGACAGCCCTAGAGGGCCCAGCTTTCAGTGCTGGCAAGGGCTTGGGGAAGTACAAATTGGTTTTTTATAACTCTGGAAAGGTTGGGGAAGGTAGCTTGGCAGTGTGTTTCAGATGTTTTTAAAATGTAGGGTGAGTTGGCATGCTGGATACTCAGGAAGGACTCGTGTCTCAGTTCAAGTCCAAAGGCAATAAAAAACAGAAGTCCCATTTTGAAGACAGTCAGGCAGGAGAGTATATTTTCTCTTATTTGTGACAGAGTCAGCCTTTTTGTTCTACTCAGGCCTTCAACTGATTGGACGAGGCCCACAATATTAGGGAGGGCAATCTGCTTCACTCAGTCTGCCAGTTCAAATGTTCATCTCAACCAAAAATACCCTCACAGAAACACCCAGAATAATGTTTGACCAAATATCTGGGCACCCTGTGGCCCAGTCAAGTTGACCCATAAATTAACTGTCTTCCCAATCTATTTTTTTAAAGTCTCTGACTGAGGTTTAATTTACTTCTGGTTCTAATGTGTCATACTATGAGTTCTTCCAATTTCTTCTAAACACACTGAAATCACACATATATCCATGGAAAGACAGAATTATTTGCATGTGATATCAAAATTAGAATAATATTGTACTTTTATTTTAATCAACAATATGTTTCTGTAGCTTATTCTTTTACTCTGGTGTAGTATTTGGTTTATTTTTTTTTAAGTTTTTTATCTCTTTTAAGATTTTATTTATTTATTTGACAGAGAGGCAGAGATCACAAGTAGGCAGAGAGGCAGGCCAGAAAGAGAGGGGGAATCAGGCTCCCCACTAAGCAGAGAGCCTGATGCGGGGGTCCATCCCCCCAAGATCATGACCTGAGCCGAAGGCAGAGGCTTAACCCACTGAGCCTCCCAGGCATCCCTAAAATACATATTTGGTTTAAATATACCATTTTTAATATTTCTCCATCCTATTAATGGACACTTGGGCTTTTCAAATATTCTCTACCATAACTGATCCAGCAATAACTATCTAATAACTAATGATGGGCCTTTTTGTGGAATGGAGCCAGAGATTCTCTCTGGAAACTCTTCAATGGCTAGTAGAGCTGTCAGATCATAGTGTATGTACACATCGAGTTCCACTTCCTACTGCCAACCCTGTTTCCACACTGGCTGTAACAATTTATATCCCAGCAATGTATGAGAATTCCCATTCGCCCACACCCTTGATATTTTTAGATTTGTTCATTTCTGTCAATTGGAGGGATTAGAAATAAACTCTCACCCTGGTTTAATTTGCATTTCTCTGGTTACTAGTGAGATTGTTAATGAGTATCTGGGTTACTTATTTTTCTATTGGGCTGCTTGTCTTTGCTCAGTTATTTGATGGGGTTCTTTGTGTGCTCTGCTTACTGTATGTTGCAAATTACCTTCTTCCTTCTTTTATCTTTTCATCTTGGTGGTAGTGTCTTTACCTTTATGGCATGTGTTTGTGTGTATGCGTCTGCTTTAGGAAATCTTTCCTATAACCATAGACATCGTCCCACATTAACTTCTAGAAAGTTCTAAAGTTTTGTGTGTGAAGTGTGAAGATCCAATTTTGTTTCATTTGGGGGATAGTATGTCAGTTACCTATTGCTACATCACAAATTACTCCAAAACTTAGCGGCTTGGAACCACAAACATTTATTATCTCAGCAATTTCTGAGAGTCGGCAATCTGGGAGCCGCTCGGCTGGGCGGTTCTGGCTCAGGGTCTCTCCTGAGGCTGTGTCAGATGTTGGTCAGGGGTACAGTCATGTGAAGGCCGTGCTTCCAAGATGACTCACTCACATGGCTGTTGGCAGGCAGCACCCGTCTCTCCACTAGAGGAGAGAGGAGAGAGGAGGCCATAGAGGCCTCTCCACAAGGCTGCCCAAGAGTCCTCCTAACATGGTATCCTGCTTCCCCCCAGGCCAGTGATCCATTCAAGGCAAAGCATGAGCAAGCAGAGAGCTGTAGTACCTTTTAGGATGTATTTTCTAAGGTCTCACACACTGTTTCTTCCATTTCATTCTATTCATTGGAAGTGAGCCCACTTCTATTCATGAAGTCTAGCTCAAACTCAGTGGGATGGGAATTACATTCCATATCTTGAGGAGAAAAGTGTCAAAGAACTTGTGGAAATCCCCCGTCAGTATGATGAGTCATTCGTCCCATCCCTATTTACTTTGAAAGCCTACCCTTTCTGTACTTATCTATAATGACACTTCTGTCACTTATCAGGTTCCTCAGAAGCTAATACCTGTTTCTAGCCTCTCTGTTCTGATCTGCTGATTTACTTCACTGGTCGTGCACCCACACTACACTTTAACTTTACAAATCTCGACGTGCGACAGGTCCCTGCAGGACCAGTGAACCACACGTACAATATGGAGACCCTGGGGTCACCACCTCTTAGATCTAGGTTGGCTTAGTGACATGCTTTAAACTTAGGGTCAGGGAGAAGTCACACTACTAGGCCAGTTCCTGGCGCAAACCTTGGGCTGTCAGCCTTTATTTTGTGCTCTGGAGAGCTGAGCCACTTTGTAAACTGTCTGGTGGCCCTCTTGGAGAGACCTACAGGGGGAGACCCAGTGGACAGGGATAAGCTCTGACACTCTCTAGGCAAAGAGAGGAGCCTACCCATCTTTGCAAGCCACCTGGGTCCAGCTCTGAGCTGAGCTGCTGGCTGCAGGTAGGGTCACCTGTGTGACCCTCTGAGGACAGCAGACCTGCCCATCTGAGCCCCTCCCAGGCTGCAGAGTCACAATGATGGTAGCAAGCCCCTGAGTTTGGGAGAGGTGTTTTATACATCAGTAGATAACCCAGACAGCTCTTTCCCCATTGCTGCTTGTCTTTCTCAAAATTATCTTTTTTGAACTTAAAAACTCATTGGGAGAAGAATACTGAGACTTTCTGTTTGTTCCTGTGTTCAGCTTTTCTTTCTCTCTCAACACAGATTTTTGTATGTTTCCTATCAAGCCCTGACTATCCTTCCATTAACTCATTCTTAGAGTCAATATAATTTCCTTCTTTTTCTTAAGATTTTATTTATTTGACACAGAGAGAGAGATCACAAGTAGGCAGAGAGGGAGGCGGGGGGTGGGGGGAAGCAGGCTCCCCGCTGAGCAGAGAGCCCGATGCGGGGCTCGATCCCAGGACCCTGAGATCATGACCTGAGCTGAAAGGCAGAGGCTTAACCCACTGAGCCACCCAGGTGCTCCATAGTATCAATATAATTTCTATTGCTATTGCAAATGAAAAATTTTTCCTACCAAATTTTCTTATTGATTATTGATGGGATAAGGGAATGCTTTTTTTTTTTTTTTAAAGTTCATCTTATATGAAGCAAATTCTTATTCTTTCTAATAGTTTGCCTGCAGATTCTCTTGGACTTTCAATGAAGGCAATTTGCAAAAGATGAGCATTTTCTCTCTTTCCCACTGATTCTTTTGCCTCTTCTTTTTTTTTGTCTCTTTTCATTGGCAAGGAGTTCCAGTTTGATATCAGACAGTAGGGCTGAAAATGGGCACTTTGACTTGTACCTTGACTTCAAAGGAATGTGTTTAAAGTATCATCACTAAATATGATATTATTATAGGATTTTTTTGTGGGGGGGAGCATTTCCTCAGGTTAAAGAAGTTGCTGTCTATCTTTTGTTGAAAGTTTTATTATTTTTTAAGATGAATGAATGTTGAATTCTATTGCCAACATTTTTCTGTATTACTTGAGATAATCATATAGTTTTCTTCCTCTTAACATCTTCATATTTAATAGTGATTTGCTACATTTTTCTGATGTTGAGTCATATATTTTTACAGAATAACCTTAATTATGACAATTTCAATATGCTGCAAAATTAGATTTCTTGTTTTTTATTTAGAATTCTTTCTATTAAAGATTTTTTCTTTTTTATTTGAGAGAGAGAGCACAAGGAGGGGGAGGAGCAGAGGCAATGGGAGAGGGACTCTCAAGCAGACTCTGTGCTGAGTGCAGAGCCCCGATGTGGGGCTTGATCTCATGACCCTGAGGTCATGACCTGAGCAGAAATCAAGAGATGGATGCTTCATCCACTGAGCCACCCAGGCACTCCTAGAATTCTTGCATTTATATTTATAAATTATATTGGCTTGTGCTTTTCTTTTTTGTTTTAAAAAATACTTTTCTACCTATAGTAACCTCATAAAATGAACTACATATCTTTTCCCTTTCTTCTCCTATGTGGAAGTGTTTGATTAAAAGAAGAATTACTCGTCCCTAGGAGGTTTAATTAAACTTGCTTGTCAAGTTGTTTGAACTTGTATCCTTTCTTGGGAAGAGATATTTACTAGCCGCTCAATTATTTTCATAGTGGTTGTTATATTCAGATTTTCTATTTCTTCTTGGTTCACTCTGTAATTTATATTTTTCTGTAAAGTTGTCCATTTCATGAACATTTACAAGATTATAGGCAAAAGTCTGTGGCATTTTTGTCCCTCATATTGTTTATTCAGCCTTTTTTTCCTCTACTGAGTCTTTCCAGAAATTTGTCTATTTTACCATTCTTTTAATTAGTGATCTTAGGGCTTTATTGACAATTCTGATATTCTTGGTTTTAGATACTGTTATTCATGTTTCCTATTAATTTCTCCTTTCTTCTAGATTATTTTCTTTCTCAATCATTCAGTTGAATGGTTAGTTCATTAATTTTCAAATCTCTTTTGTTATCCCAAATTTATTTTTAAAATTTATTTATATAGATTTTATTTATTCATTTTGAGAGGGAGAGAGAGAGACAGAGAGAGAGAGAGAGACAGAGAGGACATGAGCAGGGGGGAGAGGCAGAGGGAGAGGCACAGGCAGAGGAAGAGGGAGAAGCAGACTCCCCACTGAGCTGGGAGTCCACCATGGGGCTCCATCCCAGAACCTGGGATGATCTGAGCTCATGACCTGAGTGGAAGGCAGATGCGTAACCCTCAGGTGCCTCTGCATTTGAGCTTTAAATTTCCCCTTGAGCACAATTTTACTGTACCTCATACTTTTTTTTTGAAAAATGTATTTATTTATTTATTTGAGAGAGTGAGACAGAGAGCATGAGTTGGGGGGGGGTGCAGAGGGAGAGGGAGAAACAAACTTCCCGCTGAGCAGGGAGCCCAACATGGGGCTCCATCCCAGGACCCTGAGATCATGACCTGAGCTGAGGACAGCCATTTAACTGGCTGAGCCACCCAGGCACCTTTGTCACATGTTTTTATATGTATGCTTTCTTCGTGTATCATTTCTAAATATTTTTCATTTTCATTATGGTTTCTTTTTTAATTCTGAAATTATTTGGGATGACATTTTTCACTGTCAGATCTATGGGATGGGAGAATACCCATCTACTGTTGGTTTCTATTTTCAGTGCATTGTGGTGAAAGGACATGATCTGTATGACATCAGTTCTTTGGAATGTGTTGTGATTTCCTGTGAGGCCGAACAAATGGTCAAGTGTGTAAACCTTCTGGGTGGGCTTATAAAGGATATGTATTCTGTATTTGTTGGGTGAAGGTTCTCTCTAAATGTCTGTTATTATTTCTAAGTATGATTATTGTTTTACTAATAAATACATAACTTACTGTTTGGAAAAGAAGAGTGAAAAAGAGTCTATCTTTCAGGAACCTCCTCTTGTCAGGAAGGGAAGAAGGCTTCCAGAAGCATAACCTGAATAGGATCCTGGGAAACCAAACACAACAGCAATTATGTACTCCTGGAAAAACAAACTCCCTTTCTGACCCCCAGACGGGGGAGGGTCTAGTGGAACAGTCCTGCCCTTGGAAATGGCAGAACAGGTCAGGACAGTGTAAATGCCAGCTGTGTCAATGCTCTGCACTTGCAGTCATCCAGCAGGTGACACGGGAGTAGCCTCTGCTCAGACAGCATAGTTATGACCCCCTGGTTAACTGAGCCCTTGCTGTTTTGAGTATTTCTCTTTTGCTGATGCCTGACAAGGTTCTTTCACTAGGCATATCATCTGAGTAGGTCAGATTGGATTGAACTAAAGTGAATTGGATATCCATTTAGCTCAGCCCTAGGTGGGTGTTCTACCTAAGGGTGGCTAGACAGGGTCTTGGTTCTGTAACCAGCCTTTCTTTTAGTTCCATGTGAATCCTTGTGGGGCTGGACTTTTCTTTTAGCTAGGAAAATTGTCACCAGTATTCACTGGGGCAGGAATCTGGGGGGACTTGTCTCTAATTTTCTTAGTTTGGACTCTCATAGACAAGGCTTTCCTCCTTAAGCATTGTTGCTATGCTCTCTGGTAACTGGGGGGCCCATTGCTTACCTTCCTCTTCTCTCTCTGGCTGTGATTTTGCCCATTTACGAGTGCCACTCCACGGCTAGATGACATTCTTCCAGTTGGGGCACAGCAAGTACTTCCCAATCCCTGTGGAGAGGGGTGGACCAGAGGGATCTCTCAATCAGCTTGAAAGGTGATCTCTCCTCCCTCAGGGGATCCAGCTGCCCACAGACAGGTCAGCCCAACTGCATGAGACCTTCCTCATTTTACCCCAGTGTGCTGTGAAATACTATTCTTCTGTGTACCAAGATATGAGAAAGGGAGGGAAGGCCTTTGAGGGGCTCTAAGCGGAAGATAAATAGGTTAAATTTGTTAGCCACGTTCTCAAGTTTAAGGCTGTACCTGATATTACTTCCCAGCCATTAGCTCCTAGCCCTCTGCCCCTGCTCCTAGCCCTTTGTTTAAAACTTGGAGTCACGTCTTGGCTGTGTGCAGAGCAAAAAAGCAAAAGGTGAGTGTGTGTGGCGTGGGCGTGGGGGAAAGGGTGATGGGGGAGGGCGGGAGTGGGAACATGGGGAAGGACAGCTAGGTCATTGTGGTGGTAGCGATAGCGGGTAAGAGACTCCAAGGGGGTAAATAATTCCAGGAAAATTGGAGCTGTGGCTCCCATGGGGACTGCTGTCCATTCTCCACTGCTTACTACTATAGAGGATCTAAAATTAATTTAACTGAGGCAAGGAGCATTTCCAGTTCCTTCCTCATACCTTGCCCACCACCTCTCCTCTGCTTCCTCTCCACCCCTCACCTGGTTCGTGTGTCACAACCACCAAACTGTGCTTTTCCTCCATGATTTTGCGTGGCTCACACTCCATCGCAAAGTACCTGTTTGCTTGTCTGATGCACAAAGCTACGAGCACCCTACGGGACACTATGGAGTCTTCTAGCTCTATATTCCCAGGGAGCAATTCAGAGCCAGACAGAGTGGGCACCTGCTGTGCACAAACCCAGTACAGGCTGTACTTCGCGTGGCAATGTTCAGCCACTGCTCTGAGCTGTGAGGGCTGCTTTACCACCCCACTGCCTTGACCTCTCCCCCAGCTCTCCCAGGCCTGACCATGACCCAGGAATAATGTGTTGATGCTTGATCTAGCAGGGGACCGTCAAGCCCGTGCGTCAGGGGTATCAGTGTTTGTTTGGACCAGCTGGTGCCCATGCTACACCGGATGTTCAAGAAGTTTACTATCACCCTTGGATGAATGAATGAGTGAATGGCTTTGGTTCCCTTCTATTCTCATTACGGTTGACATGTTCTCTCTGCCATCATTCTCCCAGGCCACACTTTGCCCCTGATCACCTCTACCTAAGAATAAGCCCTAAGTCTCTTGGCCTTTGGGTAGCCCTCCATTGGACCACAGAATTACAGGGCCAAAGCCTATGTTGTGGTCTCACATCCCAGATATGAGCAGTTCAAATGATTGATTTGGGGTTCTGTATGTTGTCTTAATTAATAAATAGGAGAGACATGTTTAAAACGGAGGATATATTGTTTTATGTGCTTACTCTTTAAACCAGAAATTGAGGGAGTGGAATAATGCTCTTAATTTGAATTGCAAAGGCCGTGTTATTCTCTCTCCAATAATATTTACTTTCTGCCAGACTGTTACGAGGGTTATTTTTCGGGTGTGCTCCTCTGTGTGTGTAAGCAGTGTGTTAATGATTTGGGATGCTAAGTAGTTTCCCTACATCCTTATTGATCTGTCCAGAAAAGGCACCATAGTTTTTTTTTCTGTTTATTTATAGAGTAATTATATCATCTGCCCCTATGTCTTCACATCTAACTGAGGCAGCAGAATGTTTCGTAGCCTAGTGTTCTCCCAAGAGAGATGGGGGTAGGAAGAGGACAGGTGCCCTGAAGATTTTCACATGTCAAGAAGGAAAGTTCTGTATTTTCCATAGGAGCTAGTGATGTCCAAGTCCCTGTGTATTTACTTTAAAACCA
Source organism: Taxidea taxus jeffersonii (assembly GCA_003697995.1). NCBI lineage: Eukaryota > Metazoa > Chordata > Mammalia > Carnivora > Mustelidae > Taxidea > Taxidea taxus. Next base: position 8,572 of record RCUC01137711.1, read on the forward strand.
TTTCCACAGTCTATGAGCCATGGATTTGGTGATAGTGTCTGTTTTTTTTTCTTTAAGCTTTTTTATTTAAACATATAATGTAATCCCACCCCCCTCTCCTAATCCCCCCCCCCCCGGGTGATAGTGTCTTAAACAGTGTCTCCAATTCTCTTGGGCTGGTGAGTGATGCAGGAAAAACAAAACAAAACAAAACAAAACAAACCTGTTGCTGTACAATCTAGTTGGGTGACTATTACTTTTGGTATTTCAGAGGACTAGTAATACAGTAGATGCATTTGGGTTCCCTCTTTCACTGGATTCATTGACTCAGAGTGTGAGTTGGAGATGAAAGAAACTTCTGAGCATGTGACTAGAACTATTGTTCATTTAAACATTTAAATGCCCCTTTTCTTTATTTTAAATGTAAGGAAAGTACAGAAATGTAAGGCAAAGTGGCTTTCTTTTCATTTCATAGGGTATTTCTTCCTAAAAATACAGAGTTGTACGTACAACGAAGGGAATTGTATACTTAAAAATAGTTAAAATAGTACATTTTATATTAATATATGTTCCACCAACAAAAAAGACAAAAAAGACATAGTTGCAATATTATATATGCAACATGGGTTTGGCTTTTTAAACATGACATTATGTCCTGAGCATTTTCCCATGACATTATGTGATAATAGAAATTGTTTTACCGCCTTCATGATTAACTTATCCTTTCAACAAGGACTTACTGTGTGTCAGTGAGGTACCAAGTACTGTTTCAGGCTGAAATAGCAATAAAATGAGACCAACGAGACCCCTGGACCCAAGGAGCTTCTATTCCAGCCAGGGAGACAGTGGGCGAGAAAGCAAACTCATGCAGGCTGTGGAAGTGCTCTGGCCGTAATTAACCCAGTGGTGTTGGAAAGCAGCCAAGGGGTTTGGAAAGAGGAGCTACCAGCCTACGGTGGGGAAGACGACACATGCCTGTTGAGCCCCAAAGCCTGGGGAACAAGCCAGCAGGTGAATGCAGGGCTGAGGGGCAGCATTCCTGGCAGAGGGAACAGAGAGTGAGGTGTCTGGAGGGAGAGAACTGGGCAAGACGGAGGAGGAATCCACAGGAGGGGCGGGAGTGACTGATACAGAAGACTGACCCTCAGCTCCAGGATGAGTGGTGTCAGACAAAGGAGGTGCAGGTGAGACCGGGACGATGGGAGCAAGCCCCAGGTGACAAACATTACACACCTGGGGCACTTACTTAGGACTGGGATTGTTAAACCGCTTCTCTTACAGAAAAGAACCAGGATGGGGCCAGGATGCGGCCCCAGATGCAAGCCAGACTCAGGACAAAGGGCCCGGGGTTCCAAAACGCACCAATGAGCTGCCTGAGTCGTCTGCCAATATCGACCAATCAGGACGAGGCCCTCCCAACCAATCAGGATGAAGCCCTCCCAACCAATCAGGACGAGGTCCTCCCAACCAATCAGCACGAGGTCCTTCTAACCAATCAGGACGAGGTATTTTTCCTCCTTTCTCTCATTGACCTATTGGACCTGTGGGATCTTGAACCAGAACTTTCTCTACTGAAGCAGAATTTCCTCCTTGTTGGGGGGAGTGGGCAGTTATCCTAGGAGCTCTGTGTTGGTTCTCTGTCTTCCTTCAGCTCTATCTGTGGCCCCAACAAAGCCTTGCCTCTGCAGATGGTTCGTTCCGGCCTCTTTTCTATCCGTGTTGGGCCCAAGAATCTGATTTCTGTAACCGAGGGACGGAGCCGAGAGTCCCCCAGGCCGTTTTGAGGGGTTTGGATTGTATTGAAGGTGCAAGAGGAAAGCAGTGGAGGGTTTTCATCAAGATGGCCAATGCTTTTATTTTTATTCATTTCTGTCTTTTTAAAAAAATTTTTAATTGAAGTATAGTTGATACATAATTTTTTAAGTTTAGGAAATATATGTCTATATATTTCCTAAACTTAAAAACTTATATATATATAATATAATATATAGATATAGATATATAATTGACATATAATAGCCAGTGCTTTTTAAAGCTCTGAGGGGCGCCTGGGTGGTTCAGTCAGTTAAGCCTTGGTCTGCCTTGCAGCTCAGGTCATGATCCCAGGGTTCCTGGGATGGAGAGGTATGTAGGGCTCCCTGCTCAGCGGGATGCCTGCTTCTCCCTCTCCCTCTGCCCCTGCTCATGCTGTCTCTCAAATAAATAAAATGTTTTAAAAATTAAAAAAAAAAATAAAGTTCTCTCTGCTTATTTAGGGGTGAGAAGCAGCAAGAGTGTGAGGGTCTGTCATGTTAAGAGGCTACTGCAGGAGTCCAGGGGAGGCATGACAGTCGTTGCAGAACCGTCCCATGCCCCTGTCCTGGGGAGCACAGTACAGGCTCAGTACTGCTTTTTCTGACCTGGACACAGCTCCAGGGAACCCCTCCTCAGGGAGCCTGTTGACCTTTGCTAGGGGAAGGGGAGAAAGAGGAGAAATGCACGCATGCTTCTCTTCTCCGGGGAGCCAAGGGCTGTGTTGTCCTGGTAAAGCGGAGGCTATGTTGGCTACCCTAAGTTCAGGGGCTTAGAGGTAACAGACTATGATTTTGGAGCCTGGTCATTTCAGTCAAATGCTTGTCTTTATGACCTACCCAGGCACGTTAACTCTGTGTGTGTGTGTGTGTGTGTGTGTAGCAGTCTCCTTCTTTGTAATAAGGGGGATAATTGTACTTAACAGCATAAGCTGTGAGGAGTGAATACATGTAAAGTTTAGAGCCTTATGTGTAGCAAGCACTCAATAAATGATAGTGATTATTAAAAACACCCCCCCCCAAGTTGAAGGTAGAATGATGAATGGGTAATTTTTAAAACTCTACTAAGGACAAGTTCAGGAATACATTTCAGCATTATGCATATTGGAACTGCTTAGTAGGACTGCTCCAAGATCTTTGGTAGTCATTTGGCGGTTATATTTCTACCAAGAGCAAAAGAATTTCATTCTACAATGGATTAAGATTTATAGGGATGTTGGGTAGTTATGGATACTCAACTAAAAATAATCAAAACTTGTTTCTACATTGTATGAAAAAGAATAAACAAATTAACTAGATAGCAGGATTTTCTTATTTTTCATGAAAACAATATAATAGTTCTAAAATTGTGGAAGCAAATAAACCAAATTATTTACAGTGGCTACATAAGGATGGAGAGATTAAATCTTATTTCTGAAATTTCCATAATATGTATAAGTGACTTGTACAATGAAAATATATAAAATTATCATTAAAGAGTTAACATGAGAAGAAAATCCATTTTATCATCATCCTAGGACTGTGAATAAAAATATGAATCCCCACTATTTTTATTTCTAAAAAAAGGTTGAGAATGTTCTTTTTGGAGTCACATTAGATCATCTTAAATGTCATTAAAGTAGGCCTCAAATCTTCACCCAAATGCAAATAGTAAAGATCGGCAGATAAATCATGGAATGAGGGGAAAGAAAATTTTAGGCTTATTTTCAGAACTGTTTAAAAGGCTAAAATGTCAGATTGTGTCAGGATTCAGTTTCCAGGTTTCAGAAGGTCTCACACAAAGAACATGAAGAATAAACACCCCAAAAAGAAAGAAAGAAATAAACTTTGTGTAGGTACCAAAAAAAAAAAAAAAGAAAAAGAAAGAATAAACAGCAGATATTTGTGAGGGTATCATGTGCAAAAGCACTGGAGTTCAAAGGTCCATGTTATCAGAAGCTCAGGATCGATGCATGCTAAGAGCCATCCTCCTGTGCGCTGGACTGTGAACCAGTAAGACACAAATGTATAGCCAGCTTCTCCACCAACTACAACCTGGAACGTCAACTCTTTCTCACTTCCCATGCCCGCTTAGCTACACAGCCTGGGAGCCACCATCTAGTCACAGCAGAGTGCCTGCATCTTCACTCCCATGCCTGTGCCTTCCTTCACTCTCTGGGTATTGCAGTGATCCCCTTGCAGGGCTGTGTGGGGTGCACCCCCTTGCAATTCCCCTCCATGACGGAGCCCGAGTGATGATTCTAAAATGCCAGTCTGGGGGTGTCTGGCTGGCTCAGTAGGTAGAGCATGCAACTCTTGATCTCGGGGTTGTGAGTTCAAGTCCCACCTTGGGTGTAGAGACTACTTGAAACAATTTTTTAAAAATCCTTAAAATTGCTCAATGTCTGCTTTACATCTTTTAGTGATTGTCCATCATGTCCTGGCCTCTTCCACACAAATACTTCCCCCTTGAGTTAGCCTATTTTTAGCCTCCCCCAGTCTAGAACGTTCTCCCCTCTAGAGTCTAGCTAACAACTGCAGCAAGTCTTTCAAAACCTGGGTCTAGTGCTTTCCTCTCTCTGCAAGTCTTCGGAGGTTTTCCATTCTGATTGCAAAGTCTTCCTCTGCTCCCAAATCACCCCCTACAGGTTCCTATCATGGCATGAGCCACACTGTATTGCCATTGTCCATTCATGTCTCCAATCAACAGGCTACCAGGCATAAGCAACCTGAAGGCAGGTGCCCTGCCTTACTCAGCCTTGCTTCTCCAGGGTCTAAACCATTTTTGCACATGGCACTTGGCACAGTTCTAAGCAGTTTATAAATATTAACTCATACGCTCTTCATAATATCACATGGTTATTAGAAGAACATATAAACATTTGTTCAACAAATGCATATTGAGTGTCTAGCAGGTGCCAGATCCAATTTCAGGCACTGGGGATTCAGAAGTGAACAAGACACACAGACTTCTGATCTCCCTGAGTTTATAATCTGTTGAGGCACATGGATCATAAACAGATAAACAGGTATATAATATGTTGTGGGGCAGTGAGAGGAGATATAAAGAATAATAAATCCAGACAAAGGGATGAAATGTGACAAAGATGTTACTATAGCCAGGATGGTCGGGCAAGGCAATCTGAGGAGGGGATACCGGAGCAGAGACCTGAGTAAAGGGGGGAGAGTGAGCCATGTAGATATGTTGGGGTAGGAAACAACAAGTGCAAATGTCCTGAGACACAAAGAGGCTCTGAGGCCAGTGTGCTGGAATGTAGGCGGTGGGGTGGAGAGCTTGTAGGTGAAGAGGTGTCCAAGGCAGGGGGTTAGCTCAGGCAGATCTTTTCAGGCCACCCTGAGACTGTTGGGGTTTATTCACTGGTAGATGTCAAGCCTGGTGGGACACATTAGGACTTATCTTTTTTTTTTTTTTTTAGACAGAGATCACAAGTAGGCAGAGAAGCAGGCAGAGAGAGAGGAGGAAGCAGGCTCCCCACTGAGCAGAGAGCCCGATGCGGGACTCCATCCGAGGACCCTGAGATCATGACCTGAGCCAAAGGCAGAGGCTTAACCCACTGAGCCACCCAGGTGCCCCAGGACTTATCTTTTAAAGGTTCTTTCTGGCTCGACACCTAGGCTGTACTGTTGGTTCAGCATCTGACTCTCGGTTTTGGCTCAGGTCCTGATCTCATCATGGTTGTGAGGTCGAGCCCCATGTCAGGCTCTGCACTCGGTGCGGTTTCTATGTGAGATTCTCTCTGCCTTTCCTGTTTGTGCTTGCTCTCTGTCAAATAAATAATATTTTAAATACTAGAAATTAGATTAAATTAGATTTTAACATCTAATATTGTAAATATTTAAAAAAAATAAAGGTTCACCCTGGCTGCTGTGTGGACCGCAGAGGAAGCAGTAAGCGTGCAAGGAGTCTGACCAGTGCAGAGGTGAATGTTGTGGTCTAGGCAGTGAGGATGGTGACCCTGAGTCCCCACCATGCAGGGAAGCTGTCAGACTCTCGATGCATTTTGCAAGCTGAGAAGACAGGCCCTGCTGATGCTCTACTATGGAGCGTATGTGAGAGAGAAGCCCTGGATGCCTCCAAGGTTTTTGGCCAAATGGTGGGCCAGCAGCGCCATTTGTTGAGATGGGAATGACTGGGGGAAAAAACGGTTTGGAGGGAAGGTTGGAAATGAAGCCTTCTGTTTTAGATCTATACGTTTGAGTTGCTGCCAGGATTTAGTTTTGTCTTCTATGAAATGGGGATGATGTTTGTTTCATGCATTCGATGAGAATCAAATGTCATCATTTTCTTTTGCTATTACACAGATGTCAGGTTTATTTTTACTTACATAGAAGCCAAGAGTAGAGTTCCCTTTAAAAGAACACAAACCAGGGGCACCTGGGTGGCTCAGTGGGTTAAAGCCTCTGCCTTCGGCTCAGGTCATGATCCCAAGGTCCTGGGATGGAGCCCCCCTCCCCCCACCGCCCCCCATCAGGCTCTCTGCTCAGCAGGGAGCCTGGTTCCTCCTCTTTGCCTACTTGTGATCTCTGTCAAATAAATAAATAAAATCTTAAAAAAAAAAAAAAAAGGGAACACAAACCAGCTACCTCTTCCTGGCTAGATATTACTGCCCTCGTATAATTGGCTCTCATATCAAGAACCGATGTTGGTAACACACCTTCTCCATACTTATTTAACATTTATCTAGAGCTTACTATGTGCCAGACGCTATGCTAAGGACCTTAGAGAAATAACCAATACAGTCCTCCAAAAGCCTTCCTATACGCTATTATTATCCTGACCTAGCAGATAGAACAGTGGCCCCCAAAGGGGAAGTAATTTGCTTAAGGTCCCATGGCTAGTAAACGACAGAGCCGAGAGGGAACCCCAGGTACTCTGCTCCAGTTTCAACCCCAATGCCAAGTGCCACATCTCCAGCTCCAAAGGAGCTGCCATCGCTGACATGTGACCTGGCCTCTTGTGTATTGGGATGGTGCCTTGGGTCCAAAACCACGGCCTGCACCCCTTGCCCCTGTAGGTGTTCCTGCCTGGGTTCTTGACAAAAACCTCTGCTCAAAATAAGCCTGTCAGTTCAGATGGCAATACCCCTTTTGTCTCAGACCTTCCCGGGCCGCTGGCAGCCACTCTGAGCACTCAGTGTCCTCTGTGCTTTTCTTCTAACGCCCTGAGGTCAGCCACCTCCCCCCATTGCAACACATGAGCCTTTTTGGTATACTGCTCTCTCCTCGCGCCCGCCTCATTGCCAGTTGTTACGAGCGGTTTTAAATGCTTGCAGATATCACGTTTTCCACTCCCGTGTTGAAGCAGACCATGTGCCACGGTGAGCTGAGTGAAGACAAGAGAGGAACATGCCCGGACCCCTGACCTCTCAAGAGACTTTGAGCTGGAAGCCAAGTCCCGTACCTTTCAGCTTTGGGTCCCGCATCCCGGGACCAAGCCGGCACAAAGGGGACATTCGGTGAATATTCATTTATTTAGCAAATGCTTATTGAGGTTTACTACCTACCCGCCGCTGTGATAGGTGCCGAAGGGTGTGCGCCCAGGCAGGAGCAGAGGGTGGGGGTGGAGGCCAGGGAACTGGTGGGGGGCGGTGTAGGGTGGCATGCGACCAAAGAAGCCAAAGCGAGAGATCCAGTGACCTGGCGCAGTTTCTGGCCAGGGCGCCCCCTACGTCTCAGAACCCAGACGTGCACACACGTGCCGCAGCCGCTTGGGGACCCCACACCTAGCGTCTGCCCAGGCGCTGGCCTCGCGGGGAATGCAGAGGTTGTAAAGAAGCCTGGGAGGAAGTGCTCCCACAGCGGGAGGGGTGGCACAGGACTGGAGCAAGCTCGCTCGGAGAGAGAACTCTCCAGCTCACCGCCCAAACTCTGGAGCGGTGCCTGGATTCCAAAGTCAGGCCTGCGGCTTACCTATCGTGTGACCTTGTGCAAGTCACTTACCCTTCCCGGGACTCAACTGCATCATCAGGTAAAGGGGTTGCACCTAACCTTAAGGCTGGCGCAAGGATTAAGAGGAAGTGCCTGGAAGGCGTCCCTACCGTGGTTCTCTGCACGTAGGAAAGGCTCCCGCTCGGCTGCTCACACCCCCCTGGCCCCAACCCCACCCCAGACTCCCCGGGGACGAGTCGCCCACTGCTCGCTTCCCAGGGACTGACGACCCGCCCAGAAGGGCGCGCAGGGCCCTGATGGATTTATTGGCCTGCTTGGGGCGGGGTTTGGGAAGAGGCGAGGGAGGGAAGGAGGAGGTGAGGGCGAAGAAAGGGAAGCCACCGAGGGACCGCGGGCGCTCGGGGCGGGGCGGGGGGAGGAGCCGGGCTGGGTTCCTGGGCCCAGCGCGGCGCGCACCCGGAGCCCTCGGCGGCGGGGCGGGGGCGGCGCGCGGCGGCCAATGGCGCGCGGCGCTGCGGCGGGGGCGGTGCGGCACCACCCCGGCTGCTGACAGCCAAACTCCCCAACTCCGCCCTCGTCCCCGCGGGATCCCGGAGCCCGAGCCGGCCTGGGGCCGAGGCCGCCCGAGCCGCGCAGCGAGCGAACATGGCAGCAGAATGAGGAGGCTGGCGCCGGGTCGTGGCCGCCCGCGCCGCGCTGCAGCTCGAGATCCGCGCCCGGCGCCCTCCGAGCCGCGTGCTTAGCCGGCCTCCTGGCGGCTGCTGGATTATTTCATTCCGAGCCCAGGGCGGGCGAGAAGGGGACTCCGCAGCCGCGCGGGTCGGTGCTCGGGCAGGCTGTAGGGGCTCGTGCGTGCGAGTCACCGGCTGCGGAAACCACGCGGGAGAGAGCGGGTCGCCGGAGCTGCGGAGGCGCGGACGCGGGGATGAGCCGGCCATGGGGCGGCCGCGGCGGGGCTCGAGGAGCCGGCCGGCGGTGCGGCGGGGGTGCCGCCTGAGCCGGGGCTCCGCGGGGCTTCGGGGCCTCGGGCGCCCCGGGGGGGTCCCTGCCGCCGCCCCCGGGAGGGACGAGAGCCCCGCGTGGCGGACACTGCAGCAGACGCCGTACTGAGGCGCCCCGAGCCTGCTCCGCCCGCAGCTCGGTGCGCTCTCGGCACCCGGGCGCCTTGCCCGGGGCACGGGCGGCTGGCGCACCGCGGCGAGCCGGGTGCAGGACTGGCTAGAGGGGTGTGTGTGAGCGTGTTCGATTGGAGATCTGAGCTAAAGCAGAACCCGGCGGACCAGAGCAGCCATGCTTCCCGGGGTGGGCGTGTTCGGCACCAGCCTCACCGCCCGTGTCATCATCCCGCTGCTGAAAGATGAGGGCTTCGCGGTGAAGGCGCTGTGGGGCCGCACGCAAGAGGAAGCCGAGGAGCTGGCCAAGGAGATGAGCGTCCCCTTCTACACCAGCCGCATTGACGAGGTGCTGCTGCATCAGGACGTGGACTTGGTGTGCATCAACCTGCCGCCGCCCCTCACCAGGCAGATCGCTGTCAAAACCCTGGGTGAGCGACCCCCTCCCCTCTTCCCTCCAGCTCCTTCCCTCCCCTGCTGCTTTTCT